>JAIZAY010000031.1:0-267058 GCA_029531755.1 Holothuria leucospilota | reverse complement strand
TTTTAACAGAGATAACAAAATACAAACAAAGTACAGTGCATTACTAAACTCTTTGAAGAGACAGGATCGAGTGTCCTTGGTTGCCCAGCTCCAGACAGTGACCAATTACAACAGGTTTCCTTCCACAACAGAATGAGAGCTTGTTATCCACACACCAGCTCTCCAATGTAATCTGACACCAAAATCAAAACATGCCTCTGCCTGAATGCACAGAACATATGTGTTGATACTGACCCCCTAGAGAGTTACCAGCACTGGCTATGTTATAGTCTGTCTGTGTACAGTGAACAGTACTCTGTCTATAGTGTTATGTAAATGTAACTACAACACCTCTTGAACTGTGCATGGACAGTGCAGTGCTTACCTAATGGATTTCTGTTCCTTCGTTTTGGATATGGAATAATGTGCTTCAGATTTGTTGTACCGCAAAGAAAAGCTTGTGACGTTCCATCCATGTAGAGCCTTATGCATGTAAAAGTTATATATAGTACAAGCGTTGCTCCTTCAGGGAGCAGAACCCATTCGGGAGTAATATTTGGTGTCGCCCCTTGGCTCTTCGCCAGAGAGTCGGGGGGGGGGGTAAAAAAGTATATACAGAACAAGTGCTCAGCACGAATCTTTTATCAATCATCCAGTGTTTGTAAAAAAAAAGGGGGGGGGGGGGTTACGGGTGTGTACAAAACGAAGATCGAAGACTTGAAAATGAGGACCGAAGAACTGGGTTCCAGTCTCCAATTTTCGTTTTGTATACACCCTTTGAATAAATAGCCTTGATGTTGGGAGTGTGAACATATAAAAATGTTTCCATGGAAGGCTTTTGCCGATTAAGGAGGGAGAGAGCACACATGGTGTGTAGGTGTAGCTGTGTGTGGGAGAGGGGTAGGGATGATGGGGTAGGCACTGCGGCATGAGTTTCCCACCCTACAGTTCAAGTCCACACTGAGGCCCACAGATTATGTCGACTTCTCCTTCAAAATAATAGCGGAACCTTATCCTTGTGCGATAAGAGTTCAACCCAAGGGGTGGCGCCAGAATTTTCCCGACAAAGTTCTACGTTCCTCAAGGGGGGGGGGGGGGAGGGTGAGGCGGACTCCAGGCCCCAACAGGAGCGACGGGTCTCTCCAGAAATAGCTAGTAAAATTGAAACGAAAGGTAATTGATAAACAGAAGATTCAATAGGCCAACTCACTGAGAGCGAAAAAACAGATCAACTGTCTGACTCCGTTGGAATAACTTTGATTGTTAGGCATCCACCCCGCTTGCCCTATAAAAAGCCAAACCTCCGGCCATGGGTCAATAATTATACGTTTCTACAAATGAAAAATCATACAAAACCAACCATACTGAAAATGATGGTGAAGATATCATGGGTTTGCAATTTAGCAATATATAGCTCTTCGATTGTAGGGGCCGAAAGTTTGAAGTATCATTTGCCTGAAGGTGTTATTTGATTCCCCCACCCCCGTTCCCCCCTGAGAGAGAGAGAGAGAGAGAGAAATAGTTGATCCTCAAGGCGACTGATCCCTATACCAGGGACAACGTACTGGATTTATCATACCAACCGAGGATTCCGCGACATTTGACAAAGTCTCTGACGTGAGTGGACCCTTCTCTAACGGGGACATGGGCTCTGCCCAATCATACTGAACCCAGAATGGTGCCCGACAAGGTCCGTTAAACCATTGACAGTCATCGGTCGCCCAAATGGCCCACCTGTTCAATTGTGATATCAATATGATCTCCATATTTGATCGCACTTAGTTCATAGAGAGGGTTTGTATTCTTCCACGTTAATTCCTGCAAGTATGGACGCGAAAGTCAGATTTTACCGAATAAAACCGGGTAAGTCAAGTAGTCTATTGCTCCAAATATGCTAAGAAAAGGCATTCCGCACAAATTTTATTTTTCTATGCAACACCAATCTTCCAGTGCTCCAGTTAGAGGAATACCCATCGCCTCTCAACGTCATTCCCATACCGTGGCCATCTATCCAGCATCCCACAGTACTGAAGGATTCATAGCAGGATTAGGAAGCGGGAGAATAAAGAATCCCCTGATAAAAAATGAGGGGCGGAAGTAAGCCTCGGTCTTCACACTGGTCAAAGACAAAACCACTCACTTGTTCTCTCTGTGAAAATATTCAAAACGTCTAGTACTTTACAATAATTCCTCACACCCTTGAAACCCCTCCCCTAGAACGGTCGTCCGAAACAACGGTCACATCCGGCTGAGAACAACTGACTTTCCCATGGAGGGGCTGACAGTTACAAATTGTTACCCAAATAGAAGTTCGTACCGATTCAATCATCGTCTGGGAGGAAAGGTCGCGGAACCAGCGGTGTAGGAAGACCCGCGGGGCCCATAGATAAGAGACACCGAGGGGCCCCAGGACAATGGTATCATAAACCCATTTTCCCATGAGCCCTTCAGTCTCCATGGGGAGGTACACGGGGTTAGAGTGAGACCTTGTACGAACCAGATCCGGGTTCAGTCCCGTATTCCATTCTTGGCTGGTTTTTCAAAAAAAGTTCTGCAGTTGTTGATAGCTTTGTGGTTCCTTTCGGGTCTTTACTAGGTAGTTAAGGTGCGTTCACACCAAAACCGAAGTCTGCTGGGTTTTGGCGGACGGGACGCGAAATTTGTTATCGCAGAACAAATGAGGCCATTTTCTAAATTTTCATTGAAATTAAATTGCCCCCATTTGTCGTGGGAAAAAAGTTTACTCGTCCCGCCCGCAAAACGCATCAGATTTCGGTTTTGGTGTGAACGCACCTTTAGACGGTAGGCAGAAATACGATTTTTTGGGGAATTTTTTGGCTCATTTGGTTGGAAGCCCCTTGAACATTCGGGGCTTCCTGGACATTGTCCACCCTGTCCACCAGCCTGTTACGCCAGTGCGTGGAACCGCCACTCAGCTAATTCATGGGAGGTGTTTGGAGGCATCGGAACGGTGGAAATGCTTTTTGACGCAGAGATGAATGCAGCACTGTAGCCTGACAAGACAATGTAAGGAGAAGGGGATATTTTCGGAAGGGAAAATATGCATAAATGCACTATCCCATTAGTAAGTTGCTTATCTAAGGGGTAAAGCTTTTCCGATTGGCGCCGTCCCCCGATCCTCTTCCTGTGCCACGGTCCTCGACATCCACTCTTAATAAATGTGTACCCTTTATATGAATTCCCTTTAGGTGTAACATTTGGTAACGTTAGCTTGAAGAGAGTTCTCATATGCCATGGGCCTGTGGTAATATTGATGCCATAGTCGTAGTAAATGTCATTCAGAAAGTAGGCCTAGAAACCAACAGTCAAAAGCATACTCAACGGGATAAGATACCCCCAATGGCTGCCAAGTGCCAGAAATATCATTTTGCTTCCAGAAATGTAGCTAAACTCTGTATCATTCTAAATGTCCTTGAGTTTGCCGTCCATATATTGGGAGAAACCATTAATGTCTTAGGCCCTACAAACGGTTAAGACAGTTTCGCTTTTATTGGGGTAGATCAAAAGTGAAACCATTGAAACAAGAAAGCTCACGAAGTTCATTCTTACTACAGGGATGCACCAAGATTTGCCCAACGCTGGCCATGCTCCCTGGCGAGGAGCCAGCATCCCATACTACCAATAACGGGAACAAGTCACATCCAGAAGGACGTGGCAGCCCAAATTTGGGGTTGCAATTGAAGACAATTGTATGACACTGGATTTTTTTACATCAAATTTGAGAAATGCAGGAGAAAGCTATCAGGGAGTTCCCAACAACTCCCTGGTTGTATCAAAGGCTATTCGATAATTTCCGTATGTTTATAGAAGTACCTTTCCTTCCTGAGTGTAAAAACAGTTATCTGTGAGGGCGACTGGTCGCCGACGTGATTATTCACTATATCATACCCACTAAGCTCTCCACTGATATTGGAAAATTTCCCCGATGGGAGAGAGACTTCCCGAGGGAAGCCTAAACACATTGCCCTTGTCCCACTTGGAGACACCCCTACATTTACTCACACACATACATAGGCGTAGGAGCCCAAGTTGATGGGGGGGGGGGGGCTGTAACGACTTGCCCGAAAAATAGAAACAAAATTTTCCGCGTGGTGTAGCCAGGATTTCTCTCATGGGGTGAGGAGCAGGCACTATGCTGTGTGATCGCCAGCCTGGGGGAGGGGTCTAAGGGGAGGGGGTGTCCCACTGCCCTTTGAAATTTTTTTTGCAAAATTAGTTGTCCTTACACGCAATCTGGTGCCACATATGCTACCTTTGAAGTAAATTTTGTGTTTTATTTTAGGTACAAAAAAAAAAAAATTGGCGTCTGTGACAGCGGCACGGCCCAATGGCCCCTCAAATACACCACTGATAATTAAAATATAAATCTAGCAATTTTTACGAAATATGGCAACAGAGCAAACTGTTTTAATTGCAACTATATATTTATTTGATGGTTAGACATTTTTAGACTCATACATCATATTTAGATTGCAATTGTCATTTACCATAGACAAAGAACTTCATATTAAAATGGTGAAGAACTATCATATTGCAAATATCAAGGTGCATTGTCTAATGGAGGTTATTACCTGTGGTGACCATACCACCAATGTTTCCACACAATACACACAATGATTCAACCCTGGCAGAAGAAATACGGTAAAACCGTTCTAGTTGACAGGTGTCTCGACGGGGACACGTCGAACCTGGGAGTTCCTATTTGACAAATAACAAATAGCAACTCCCAGATCGAATGTATGGAGAATGCATTACAGCCGTCATCTGAATGACATTTTAACCAATTTGACCAATTACGAATGTGTATTAATCTTCAAGACCAGATATTTACAGACTTACCGGCGTAATAACGACAAAAGACGAAACTGCTTGTTGCAAGGAACACCAACTTTTATTTTTGGTTCCTAATTTTCCCCTTAGCATGATGCGTAGAATACAAAATGCCAAATTCTTCTGCTCATCTGTGAACAATAAACTACAAACTGTTAAAGAGTCAACTAGCTCAAATGTATGTATAAAAGGAAAATGAAACGAAATACAGCAATTATCACAATTGTAGCAATATGCAACTGCTGAATCAAAATGAAAGGGACAATCCATATAAAACCAGAAAGCCCAAAGGCTTAGTGATTAACGAAAGGGGGTACTGTCTTAGAAGATATTTATCTGTGCTTCCGCACTTTTAATGTTATGTTGACAAAATTTCAGTTTTTGACCGCTGGTTACCTCAAATAACTTGTAACCTCCACCAAAACAAAAGGGTTCTTCCTCTCAATATGACAAATCTATATACAAAGTATAAATAACTTTTATAGTTCCCATCTTTATGTGTCATGTTGATACGGCTTTTAGTCTTTGACTTCTGGTGAACTCAAATGACCTATGATCTTCACCAGAAACAATAAGGATCTTCCTGTCAACATGACAAAGCTATATACTACATAAAAACTGTCTTGCTATCTTGAGATATCATATTTATAAGCCATTGACAAGACATTTACAAAGTTTTTGTAGTTTAACCTCCGGTAACCTCAGATGACCTTTGACCTCTACAACAACAATAGGGTTATTCCTCTCAACATGACAAATCTATAATGAATTATGAAAAGTGTCTGTCATTGCTGTCTTGAGATATCGTGATTACAAGCCATTTACAAGGTTTTTGCAGTTTAACCTTAGTAACCTCAGATAACCGTTGACCTCTGCCAAGAACAATAGGGTTCTTTCTCTTAATATGGGCATCTATAACCGTTGACCTCTGCCAAGAACAATGGGGTTCTTTCTCTTAACTGGAGCATCTATGTACCAAGTTTGAGAACCGTCAGAGGTTCCCTTCTTGAGATATCGTGTTAACGAGCAAAGTGCCACAAACACATACACACACACATGCCCACACCCACACGCACACTCATTGCCTTACGGGGTACTAGGAAAGGACCCGGTAAGGAATTCACGGGATTTCGGAGTGGCTGTAAACTGTAGATGCTAACATCAAGTAAAATCCTGACTTTCCGTCTAGAAGTCCGGTTTTAAACTGTTTAGTTGTAGGAGATTTGAGTATGGGCTATTTCACATACTGTGAAATTTTCACCATGCAGATGCTTACATTGTGTTTCCCTTTAACAAATCAAGACTCAAAAACGACTTTTTTTTGGTTAAACATCCCTCTTAAATCTAAACTTTATACCCATTACTGATGTTAGATTTTACAAAATTTTTGAGTTATCCAGGATATGTCATGAAAAAAGGAAATTATATGGCTTTTTAGGTCTAGCCGATATTTGTAGGAAACATGGAATAAATGTGCATTTGTATGCGGACGACACTCAACTTTACCTGCCTTATAACATCGTTGATCGTGAAAATGCTTAACGTGATGTGAATCAAATGGAGTTGTGTCTTTTGGAAATAAAGCAGTGGATGGCAGACAATAAACTGAAGTTAAATGAAGATAAGACTGAAGTTTTCAACATTACATCTTCTTACTTCAAACATAGTAATTTGGTTTAGTCTGTTAATGTTGGTGACACTGATGTTCCGACATCTCCATATGCAAGAAATATCGGTGTTGTATTTGATAGTACCCTAACCATGGATCGACATATTAATACCGTCTGTGGTACGTCCTACTTTCACTTAAAGAATATTAGGGCTATTTGTAATCTACTTACCCGAGCCGAAACTGAAAAACTTGTTCATGCCTTTGTTACTTCTAGGCTGGACTTAAATAATTCTTTATTCTACAGCATTTCTCAGTCTTCCTTAGCTCCTCTCCAACGTGTGCAGAATATGGCGGCCATGTTAATTACTGGTGCCTTGAAATACTATTATATAACCCCCATACTAAAAGATCTGCACTGGTTACCTAACTCTTATCGTGTAAAATACAAGATTGTTTTAATTGTTTATAAGGCTTTAAATGGTCTAGCCCCTGAATACATAAATGACTTGGTTATTCTCTACAAACCCGTCCGTACCCTTCGCTCGTCTGGTGACAACCTACTTCAGGCTCCCATAACGAGAACTAACGCTGGTGACCGTGCCTTCTTGGGTGCGGCTCCATCACTGTGGAATAGACTCCCAGCTGATATTAGGCATGCCCACAATAAAGAATCGTTTAAATTAAAAATTAAGTCTTTCTTGTTTGGTGAGGCCTTTTCTGTGTAAAGCGCCGCCGAACATATTTCTTATGATGGCGGCGCTATATTAAGTCATTTATTTATATTTATTTATTATTAAAATGACCCAATCAGATTGCATGACTTTCCAGGCCTTGTAGTGAACCCTGTTGAAACAGCACTAAGATTTCAAAGGAAAACATGCAAATATTTTTTATGTTTTATACTGAGATACTGATAGTTAGCATTTCTGACTTAGTGTTGTTTACTTTTGCTGGCGATCAACATACAAAAAATACTTACCATCCCAATATCTAAAAGATAAGGATAATCTTTAAAGATTCTTTGAAGACTGGTAGAGGTATCCTCGATTTGCCTCTTCCTGAAATGTGCAGTCCTTTTCTTTAGGTTCGAGATTATACTTTAACCACTAGGTCATCATCGCAATGTCTTTCTCAATTTCTAAAACGGCTTCTGTCATTAAGCATAGAAGTTTACTTTAAATTAGGTCAGTAAGTAATTCCACAGTTCATGTTGCACGGGCGCTAGAAAATGGTCCCAGTTTCAGCCACTCAACCTTTCACCTCCAAATAAAACAAATAGCTCAAATATTATGAATTTAGGCCCTAAAATGGGCCCCTGGACTCACTCCTATGACGATTTGTTGGCCCTCCTCCAACAAAACTATGCTATTGTTCCGGCGCCGGCCGTTTGGCATGTTAATAAATAAACTTTGGTATTGTTTTCATTTTACACAGAAAAAATTCTGTGCACATTTTAATGACAAAAATGTCTACAAATCAACTCAGAAAAAAGGTATATCAAGAGCATCTGCTGGAACTAAACCTTAGACAATTTAACAAGCATTTTCTCCCTCATCAAGTATCGTTTTAGCTTCTTCCTCAAACATGTGTCTCCCTAACATACAGTAGATTGTGAATAGTAAACTGCTTTTGAGCAAATTTGCTAACAAAACCAGATTAGAATTTATTATTCTCATCCTGGGTTTTCATTAATTGAAAAGATTTTGTGAATGCTGCTTGCAATTTATTGCAATCTGTAATTTTGCCAAACAAATTCCTGGCAAAGAGCTAATGCTTAAATATACTTAAGAATAAATAAGTCCTTTAGATGACTCGAATTATAACCTTACTGTTTAAAAGTGAGATACCCTGTCACTTTTAGACTGGCGTTACGATTCCAGCCCATCCTCCATTTTGTTTCCAAAATTCTGTGTGTGCATATAATAATGTAAACGACGTACGTTCGTAGGTACGGGTATACGGTACAAGCGCAACGCACGTGTGGTGATCTAATATAGACAGGCAGCATGCACATACGATGTCCATATAGTGTACACAAGTATTTGGGGCGAAAATTCTCCACATGTTGGGCAGGAAACCGTGTCACCAACAGTTGGTGTCACAGCAAAACCAGCAATCTTGAGAAACGTCTCCGACGTTTGTAAAAAATTACCATTTGTGCACTAACCCATCAGTTTTTACCCCATTGTTTTAAGAGTGTAGTTTAGCTGAAAAAATTCATGTAGAAGAGAGTAAGTCAGGTAGTGTAGGCGGGATGAAGTTGTGCTATTGGAGACGTTTTATAGTGATTTTTAAGTCAACAGAAATGTACTAAAGTGTGAGATATCATTATGACTTAGTTTGAGCTTTTTCGGCTTTTTGACGGTTTGGAAGGAGGAAACGGAGCGTGGTAGAGGGTTTCTTGTAATATTGGTGGTAATCTGTGGCATTTGTGTCATATGTAGTTAGTTAGATGAGGTTTAACGTCCCAGTTTCCAACCAATTGGTTCAAGTCGAGACGACCACGGCCTTTTTTCCAGTTGTGGCTCACTGGCTTGTTTTCCCTACTCCATTGCTTAAGCTGAGCACCTAGCACAAAGGCAGTAGGTTCCATTTCTTAAGTCTTTGGTATGACCCTGCATATGTAACACTTTGTATACAGACTGACGATGATATGAAGGTGAGGCCCATAGTTTTAATGAAATCGTGCAAAAAGCAAAGTATTTTTAACGCATCTGGAAATGGTCAACTGCCACTATTTATTACAAAATATTAACTGGTTTTTATTAAAATGGAGCAGAACCAACTATTTTCATTGGAATAACAATTTTCGAGCAATTTGGTTCTCAGTTATAAGAAAGTTTAGTAAAACTTGAATCTTTGTGTGGATCGAGCACGGTTCTTATCTTAGAATTTTCTGAATAGTTTAAAATTCTTCATTACTTTCATAAAGAACTTGTTTATTTTAAAACGAAAACAAAACAATTTTTCCACACCGTGCAGAAAAACTAACAATTTATCCCGCATGATTGCATATATTTCTTTTGCTTTCAGCAAGGAATCAAAAAGTGACCGCATAGAAGCTTTCAGAAGTACAATTATTGGTATAATACTGGCATCAAGAAATGAGTGTTGATCCTATTTCTATTTTCTAAGAGAAAATGCAATCAGTTTAACTGTTTCAGTTTTACCTTAAAAGTTGACATTTTGTTTTGCCATTCACATTTGTGTATATTTTATTTAAGAAAAATAAATTTGAAGTGCTAAGTTCATTTGTTGTCTAATAAAAGTTCACTGTCTGCGAGTTCCCAGAAATAACAAAGTAATTCCAGATGCGTTTTATGAATACCCTGTATCTATGTATCTTTTATTTCTGTCCTTGTGACATCCAGTACGGACTCTGTGGGTGCTTGATATGATCACTATTGGGTTAAACTTTCATATGCAATGTTTTGTTACTGTATGGAACATCAGTTTATTTAAAAGTTGCTGTTAATCTCTGAACAGTCTTTCATCATTTTTATCTCATCAGTAATTGGGGGATGAGATATTGTGCTTCGTTTACTGTTGAAAAGTGCACACGTTTTCCCCTGCCAGTCTCCATAGCAACCATAACCATGGATATGCATGTTAGGTAAATTTAAGGCTTTATAACCGCTACTCAGAGGTGGGGGAGAAAAGAGTGGTGAGGTTCCTGTTTTCTGGTCATGTGACCAAATATGCCTAAAATTTGGGTCAAAGTCTCAAATGATCAAATGACATCCACAAGGTCAAAAGTTTGTCGCAAACTCCTCCTAAACCAAGAACACGGATGAGCCCAAACTTGGTGGGTGGATGCATAGTTCTCGGGACTTGCGCCTCCATTAACTTCAGCACGATAGGTCAAAGGTCAGAGGTCAAAGGTCATAAAAGGTCATAAAAGGTCAAAATAGACATTTTTCCAAATCTGGCTGTAAAACCAGAACAAAATAATAAATGACCCTCATATTGTGACATACCTTTCTCATTGAAGCCTTCTTGACCCAACTTGACATTTGACCTTTGAGGTCAAAGGTCACGAGGTCAGAGAATCAAACAACAATTTGGGGGTAAAAACTGTGCCGTGTACCGGCGCAACCCTGGAGGTACTACTGACCCCAAACTTGGTGAGCGATTCATAGTCCTTGTAATTTGTGCCTCCAATATCACCAGCACGATAGGTTAAAGGTCAGAGGTCAAAGGTCATAAAAGGTCAAAATAGGCATTTTTCCAAGTTTGGCTCAAAAACCAGAATAAAACAATTAATGACCCTCGTATTGTGACATATCTTTTTCATTGAAGCCCTCTTGACCCAACTTGATATTTGATCTCCTGAGGTCAAAGGTCACGAGGTCAGAGGGTCAACATTGATTTGGGGGTCAAAACTGTGCCGTGCACCGGCGCAACCCTGGAGGTGCTACTGACAACAAACTTGGTGAAGGGGTGCATAGTCCTTGTAATTTGTGCCTCCAATATCATCAGCATGATAGGTCAAAGGTCATAAAAGGTTAAAATAGGCATTTTTCGAAATCTGGCTATAAAACCGGAATGAAAAAATGACCCTGAATTTGTGACATACCTTTCTCATTGAAGCCCTCTTGACCGAACTTGACATTAGACCTCCTGCCGTCAAAGGTAACGAGGTCAGAGGGTCAAACAACAATTGGGGTCCAAACTGTTCCGTGCACCGAGAAGGTGCTACTGACCCCAAACTTGTTGAGGGGGTGCATAGTGCTTGTAATTTGTGCCTCAAACATCACCAGCGGGATAGGTGAGAGGTAAGAGGTCAAAGGTCATAAAAGGTCAAAATAGGCATTTTTCCAAATCTGGCTATAAAACAAGAATAAAACAATAAATGATCCTCATATTGTGACATATCTTTCTCATTGAATCCCTCTTGATCCAACTTTACAATTGACCTCCTGAGGTCAAAGGTCACGAGGTCAGACGGTCAAACAACAATTTGGGGGTCAAAACTGTGCCGTGCACCGGCGCAACCCTGGAGGTGCTACTCAGTCCAAACTTGGTGAAGGGGTGCATAGTCCTTGTAATTTGTGCCTCCAATATCACCAGCATGATAGGTCAAAGGTCAGAGATCAAAGGTCATAAAAGGTCAAAATAGGCATTTTTCGAAATCTGGCTATAAAACCGGAATGAAAAAATGACCATGATATTGTGACATACCTTTCTCATTGAAGCCCTCTTGACCAAACTTGACGTTTGACCTCCTGAGGTCAAAGGTCACGAGGTGTGAGGGTCAACATTGATTTGGGGGTCAAAACTGTGCCGTGCACCGGTGCAACCGAGAAGGTACTACTGACCACAAACTTGGTGAGGGGGTGTATTTTCCTTGTAATTTGTTCCTCAAATATCACCAGCATGATAGGTGAGCGGTAAGAGGTCAAAGGTCATAAAGGTCACAATAGGCATTTTTTCAAATCTGGCTATTAAACATCAATGAAACAATAAATGACCCTCATATTGTGACATATCTTTCTCATTGAAGTTCTCTTGACCCAACTTGGCATTTGATCTCCTGAGGTCAATGGTCACGAGGTCAGAGGGTTAAACAATAAATTGGGGGTCAAAAATGTGCCGTTCACCGGTGCAACCCTGGAGGTGCTACTAACCCCAAACTTGGTGAGGGGTGCAAGTCCTTGTAATTTGTGCCTCCAATATCACCAGCATGATAGGTAAAAGGTCAGAGGTCAAAGGTCATAAAAGGTCAAAATAGGCATTTTTCCAAATCTGGCTATAAAACAAGAATAAAACAATAAATGACCCTCATATTGTGACATATCTTTCTCATTGAAGCCCTCTTGATCCAACTTGACAATTGACCTACTGAGGTCAAAAGTCACGAGGTCAGACGGTCAAACTACAATTTGGGGGTCAAAACTGTGCCGTGTACCGGCTCAACCCTGGGGGTGCTACTCAGTCCAAACTTGGTGATGGGGTGCATAGTCCTTGTAATTTGTGCCCCCAATATCACCAGCATGATAGGTCTAAGGTCAGAGGTCAAAGGTCAGAAAAGGTCAAAATAGGCATTTTTCGAAATATGGCTATAAAACCGGAATGAAAAAATGACCCTGAAATTGTGACATACCTTTCTCATTGAAGCCCTCTTGACCCAACTTGACATTTGACCTCCTGAGGTCAAAGGTCACGAGGTCTGAGGGTCAACATTGATTTGGGGGTCAAAACTGTGCCGTGCACTGGTGCAACCTAGAAGGTGCTACTAACCCCAAACTTGGTGAGGGGGTGCCTAGTCCTTGTAATTTGTGCCTCAAATATCACCAGCATGATAGGTGAGAGGTCAGAGGTCAAAGGTCATAAAAGGTCAAAATAGGCATTTTTCAAATCTGGCTATTAAACCTCAATGAAACAATAAATGACCCTCATATTGTGACATATCTTTCTCATTGAAGTTCTCTTGACCCAACTTGACATTTGATCTCCTGAGGTCAACGGTCACGAGGTCAGAGGGTCAACAACAATTTTGGGTCAAAATTGTACCATGTACCGGCGCAACCCTGGAGGTGCTACTAACCCCAAACTTGGTGAGGGGTGCATAGTCCTTGAAATTTGTGCCTCCAATATCAACAGCATGATAGGTTAAAGGTCATAAAAGGTCAAAATAGGCATTTTTCGAAATCTGGCTATAAAACAAGAATATAAACAATAAATGACCCTGATATTGTGACATATCTTTCTCATTGAAGCCCTCTTGATCCAAGTTGAAAGCAGTCTCTGGACCACCTTAGAACCCAGCACCAACAAATAAGTAAAACCATGGAATTTTGCACGGTACGGAATACACGCACAATTTGCATGGGTGTGTAATTTCCAAGACAACTCAAAGGTTGATCATGGGATCTGTCTTTCCAAACAGTAAGTATTGTAATACTTGACACAACAAGCTAACAGATGCTTGGTTTTAGACCACTGCTGAACTCAAATGACGTCTTGCCTCCACCAAAAACAACAAACAGTGTTCTCCATATGTCAAATACATGCAGTAAATGTGAAAGTTGTCCATCATTCCACCCGGGGTGTTACTTCAAGGTTTTTGCAGTTTCGTTCCCAATACTTTTGAATAACCTGTAACCTATATTTCTGACTGTGTAAAGTAAAATATAATAATTCCTTCAAGTATAAAAAACTAACATAATTTCATATTCAAAAAGCGTGTTAACAAGGTGAAAGTAACAACCACACACACATGTACACACGCATACATACACATACCTGAATCTGACTTCAAATATTCTTTTGCTTTCGGCAAGGAAACAAAAATTGCTTAGTGTAAGTCCAGAAAGTGTGATCAGTCACTTAAAGGTCAAAAGCAGTCGCCCCAAACTTATTTTGAAACAATAGCTAAGTGTCACAAATTTCTTCTTATTTCTCTTCCAAGTATCTTTCATAATATTTTAGGACATAAATATTGCATATTCAAAGTAAACCAAGCAGTTGCTCCTTGTAAATTTTACAATTGAGTGAAAAAATACTGTCACATGATTCTCAAGAGCCATTCCAGAAATAGGATAGTCTACTATACAATTCTTTATTGGGGTGACTGCATTCTCCCTTTAAACTTGGGATGGAGAAGAATGTAAACTAAATGCAATACACAGAAGCAGGGGGTCTAGGTCTTAGTGGTTACTACATTTCATCTCTACTAAGAAAAGGAAGTTTAAATGCCATGTATTAGATCCCTCACTGACAGTTGCATATTAGGTTGTCACAGTTTGACCTCTTTTGACCTCAAATGACTTTTACCGGCAACCAAAACAATTTGCATATCAAACGTAGTACCGATCATCTATATACAAACTAACAGAGCCATCTAGATTACCCTTTTGAAATTGCATATTAATAGGTTATCGCTATACGACACCTAGTGGCTCAATTTCTTTTGACCTCCACCAAAAAAGGGTCTTATAATAAGCATAGGACAGTCACATGCTAACTATGAATTGCCCTAATGCGACCTTCCTTAAATATCATGTTTACAGTTCACAAGGTTATGGAAGTTTCTCCGCACCGTGGTAATCTGAGATACCATTAGATCTCCACCGAAAACAATCGGGCATTTCCCTAAGTGGTAAGTGCATTTTTTTTACAAGTACAAACTTACATTTTTTGTCATGTTTGAGACACTTAATTTTAGCAACTGCTCCTGGTCAAATGTTGGGAAATACATATCTTCCATCCCCGAGGTCTGCGTCTACACTTACATTAATCGTCTAGTATGGCTCTGAGGCAACAGTGGAAAGTTGCATGAGAGTTGTGTGTGTGTGGGACCAGCCAACAGTTGCTTCGAACGTTGATTGAAAAATCGCGCAACTTGTTCAAAGTTGATTTGCAAGTTATGGGACCCAGGCTTAAGGAAACTGAATTCTATGCCGTTCGGCCATCGGCTGTCCTCCTTAAGGGGGGCTCCGCAGCGGTGTTACAGACGGATTGATGCTTTGAAAAAGGTGTTTTGAAAAACCGCCCAAAGGTGGGTGGTGAATTCCATCCAAGGCTAAATATTAAGCAGAGACGGATAGACGACAATTCCCATGATGGAACGTCCAAAAACTTTGGAAATAGTTTTCAATTGCGTGAACTAACTGCCGAGAAATACGCGTATGAGCGCCACTTATCAAGTGTGTGCCCACTTCATAAGAGGCCGGGAGATTCGTGAACTCCACTCTCGGTTATCGCACACCTTGACGATCTGCGTTTGGAGAAGGGCGCAAAATTATTTTGGTAAAGAACGGAGTCTCTTTCCCAGTAGAGCAGCCGCTTCGCTGTGATCTGCCCATAGTCATCTTTAGGTCCACAATTTTCTTCTATCAACGGAGTGCTCTCTCTCCGTCGTTGATAGGCAGGAGTCTCTTCTTTCATTTTTCCCCGCCTGGCGGTGCCGCGCCCTTTTTGACGGGAGTGCCCCCGGAGGATTTCCGCCGTTAGACTGCGACTGGTTCGGCAAAACCTCCCTCGCAGTGATTCGGTGAATGTCTTGTGATTTTTCGGATTTTGTGCAATTTCGGGTGTCCTCAAAAGAATTGCAATTTGAAGCATTGAGGGTTTAGAAAGAGTGGTGTGCGTGCGTGTGCAGGGTTAGCGGACTGATCGGGACAGTACATCATTTGGTTGTTTTAGGAAGCATAGTGGTTTAAAGGTGTTCTCGCAAGTATATTGTTTTAAAGTGGTGAATCTGAATCAAATTAACTTTTAAGGACCGGAAACCTCGTCAGTTAAAGTGCCACCACAATTTTTCGCCCCTTTTTCATATCTCAAAGTCAGTCCATCATTTCGAGATATCTTCATCAGCAGATTCCTCCCACACAAGTCATTCTAGCAAGGTATGATAAAGGGCGGGGTATTACACTACAGGCTAATTATACAAAAGCAAAAGCTAGTGTTCTCATCTCTTCAGTCTACATATGTGTTACAATTACTTGTGAGCATTTTTCGTCTTAAAATGTAAGGGAGCATCAAAGAAAAGGGTGCCGTTTTGAATCGTAATGTAATGTAATGTAAATTTATTCTTATTAGACGCATTACATGTAAAAAACATCTCAAAGCGTCAAACAAAGATAAAATAACAGTAAGAGTAAATAGAAAATAAAAATCAGATAAAATTATTAAAACAATCAAAATAATCACCCAAACAAAATAATCAAAAAGTCGGTAATACAATACGCAAGCAGTTTGTAGTTGCATCTCACCGGGGCTTTCGTTTTTTCTTTTGCTCTTGATCTGCTCCCAATGCCTTAAATTTGTCTCTAAATTTCTTCTATCCTTTTATCGGTCCATTTTATGATGACACAGTTTTCAGAATTGAAACAATGTCCAAGAATGCACACGGCAAGCGACTTCGAGCAAGTCCATTGTTTTGATCTATTAGTACAGGTCAAAATGTCAATTACTTAGCAACAGTTGAATCCATGGCGCACTCCATTTATAAACAATGTCTTCAAGAGGAGCAGGTTACATCCTCTGTCCCTCTCTGCCACAGTGAGGTCACCCGTTGTCTATTCTCTCTCTTTTTCGATGTGTGGAATACTATACTGTACTGTACTGTACTGTACTGTAGCCTACAAACATTACTTTCACAGGTGTCCAAGATTGGCGCTGGTTCACTCTTTTTTGTACATAACTCAGGGGCAGTTGGACATACATATTAGCAAGAAGAAATTAGAATTTTCCATCTTGCAGGACATGTCACTCACCAACATCAGATTTGTCGTGAAGCATTGCAGGTAAGTGCTGACTAGGTATGCTTTCAAGTGGGTTTTCCTCGTTTTGTATTTTTATTCAAACGTCTAGAACTTAACACTTACGAAGTAAGGAGGATTAGGGGAGAAGGCTGAAGGTTTTCAAATTCCTCTCTGAAACTAGAAAGTTCAGCTCCGCTGACAAGGTTGCCAATGAGTAAAATGGCCGGATTGAGTGTGTTGTGAACTCCACTTCCATCCTTCGCTTCAAGATAAAAATTGCCGACAAGTTCTATTGTGACTATGGTGCTTTGTTGGTTTTTGGTTTGGTCGAGTGTTGATATGAGTTCAGACCAGGAAGGTGATATCGCCTCTCTGTTCTGCAGGGAATCTAATGCGGCATAAACCTTCCTCTACCCTTCAGTTAAATTTTTATGTCATGTTATGTTATAATATAAATTTTTAGGAAACACCAAATTTTTGTGTAGAAATAGAAGATAGCCCCTTTTCACCTTTTTTTGTGAAACAAACCTTTGTGTTCGGTAAATGTAAATACTTTCATAAATACATGTCTTTTCCGTCACAACTAGTCTGTCGTCAATAGTGGTCATGGGCGTGGATCAAGGGGGGTGGGAGGACGCGTCCTCCTCACTTTTTGGAAGGGGGACATCTCCAAAAAGTCCCCCCTCCCACTTTATCAAACTAATGAAAAATAAAACTATGCTGAATTGTAAGATAACATAGATTACGAATTGTCACTACATTTAAAAGCTAAATTGCGCCAAAATATGGCACCATTTACCATTAAGACGCCTTCTCATTTCATTTTTTTCAAAGGGAAGGGGTGTTCCCCTCCCCTTAGGCCTCTCTCCCAGACGGCGATTCGCAAGTGGTGAAAAGCCCCCCCCCCACACACACACACACTTTCTAGACGGATCCACGCCACTGATAGTGTTGTTGTAAGATTTGGCCAAGGAAATCTTAAAATGAAGGAAAACTCAGACTGGCCTTTTGTATAGTAACCCAGTCATGTCAAAATTTTGTCCCCAAAGTCTCGAATTTGGCTTATGGTATTTTTAAATTAGAAAGATTTATTCCCATTATACACCATTGGCGTAGCCAAGATTTTTGTTTGGGGGTGCACAGGACCTGATTGCCGGCCTGGGGAGGGTCAAAGGGACGGGGGACAGGGAAGGGGTGTCCCTCTCCCCCTGAGATGCTTTTGAATATTTAAGTACCCTCAGATGCGATCTGGTGCAACACTTAGCATCATTTGAAGTCATTTTAGTTCCATTACAAAAAAATTCTTTGCAAAGAACGGGGCGCGGGGGGGGGGGGAGGGGCGTGCGCGCCCTGGATCCGGCCCTGAGCTGTCATGAGAAAACTATGCTAAGCAAATCAAAGGCTGTGAGTACATTGTTTTGGTTGTGTAGTCAGGCCTTTCTCGAGGGGTAGGCACTAGCCTATGCAGATTTTTTCCGGGGTGTTGGTGTAACTCAGTCATAAGAAAATGTCGAACAAATTACCAAAAGTCATTAGCGTTATAACTGAACATGGCCACTAGTTTCGGCTTCAGAATGTTAATAAAATCATGGGTTCAGCACTGGCATTATAAGAGGAAATGGTCTTCTCTCCAGAACTCAGTGACGTGACCAAAGTAGTGGTATATCGGGATAAAATAATTTGATATAGAGATAGTCAATCTATATCTCATGGTGTAAAGGAGTAAATTTTCAGGAAACCGGTGTAGGGTCTGGTCTTATGTAGTTGGTTGACTATACGTAGTAGTAAGCTATAGCGATTGTGCTATTGCTAAAGCTTTTACCTTTTTGCAACACAAAATTGTAAGTCCTTACGCCCACAACGTTTCCAACCCATCGGAGCACTGGTGGTACTGTGCGTTTGTAACAATTTCATTTAAAGTGTCACAGCAACTTTACCAAATTTCTACTGGATACAAATACACTGCATGAAGGCGTTGTTTTATTTTCATCAGTCGTATCGGAGGTGTGCTTTGTTAACCTGAAGAAACTCCCATCATGAGTATTTTTCGCCTCTCTGGTCATACTGATGAGACATTTGTATTATGATCAAAGCTAATATAAAACCCCCAAAATAATGTTTTTCACTTTACCAGGGAGGTAACCTGTCCAGATTTATCATGCTGCATTCGAGAAACTTCCTTAAACAGAAACATATCCTCCTGTAAATTCAGGAAATTTTCCACACCTACAAAGAATTAGCTCTACTTTCTTTTGGGAAGTAATTTTCCATCAAGTTACATCCTTGCTTCTTTCACCGTAGTTTTATCCTTGGTTTGTAAACCATTCATGGACTCGGTTGTGTGGTAATATATTTATTCACGCGGGATATTTCTAACTGTAACTGGCACAAACTCGACATACAGTACCCGGAAAGAAGCATTGAATCGTTCCATTCCATCAAAAGAAGTACTGTTTAAGGGAGGGGGCCTTGTTGTTACCATGCAACCGATTTGTTTTTCTCTATTGCTAGCTATGCACCAGCTTATCGAAAAATACGAGAATTATCCAGATTTCACGGTTGGTTCACCACATTTCTACGTGACATCTCGTTGGCATTCTATCGCCGACTTCACCCTAGCGCTACTGATGAGACCTGGTACTTATCTTCCACGGTCGTAACGCGTCTAGCAATAGCATACCAGCTATCGCTTACTACCAAGTAAGGTCACTCTAAACCATTTAAACCAGACCTATCCCTGATTTCCTGATTTCCTGATTTTAGTTACCATAACATGGTAACTTGACGGTTCTAGGATACATTATAGGTATCTTGTATATCCCGACATATCATCACTTTAGTCACGACACTGGGTTCCGGAGAGCCGACCACTCTTTTTAATGCTAATTTTCAGAATTCGGATGGGGGCCATGGCCCCCGTGCCCCCCTCTCTGTCTAAGCCAATGTTATACACGTTTTGTGGATACTATGTAATTCACTTAATACTGGTGGCAAAATAAAAGCTAGCGCAAAAATGACCATGTGGATCTGTGAAAAAACCTTACTTGTTAGAAGCGGTAACTACACGGGTAAGTTGTTCCTCTCTTCTTAAGTAATCCTCCTTTATTTGTTTATCCTCAAATACAAGGTTATTCAAGTGCTGAGAATTCTTTTACTTCTACCACTCTGCCTGTGGATGGCTGAACGTAGAAATGTGCAACCGTTGTCCCCTGGCGTCCTGCCCCAAAGCCACATCTGTTTGCTGATTTGTTCCATTCTCAAAAAAGAAGTCCTCGGTTTTAGTCGGACATGCACTCACAGAACTGAACTTATAACATGCCGCCCTTCTTGTTGTAATTCAATTTAAAGTCATATTATTTACCGTAAACAAACTGTTGAATTCATGTCCTTTACAGACTGTATACAGAAACTTCCTTAACTGAACCACGAGTTCCCAGTATGTGTAACATAATGAAAATGTGTGTATGTATTGGTTGTTCTTTGATGTTTTCACACCTTGGAAATTTGGATGTACCGTAAATGCAGTTTCCAACTTAAACCTGTTCCCAGGAGTCGAAATCAAACAGTTTGGATAAACCTTGTACCAATTACTTTCACACCAAATGTACATACATGGATGACGTTACCATTAATCGAGACTTTCCTTTTATTTCATATGGATCCATGTTTGGTTGGTGTTCTGCTCTAATTCTTGACAGAGAAGAGTGACCTGGATGTTGAATATAAACAAAATCCAACTTTCATCTATGCAAATGTGGAAAAAAGTCATCGTGATATATGTACTGTACTTACAGCTATACCCATAGATTACTTCTGATAAAGTAACACAGAAACCAGCCATTTGAAATGATGTTGTGTCAAAAACGCTGTACGTAATATTTGCTATGCTTTGGTGTCCTTGTTAACAGATCCTGTATCATCCTCAGTACATATATTTGTCACTTTCATGTAAAGTTCACACTCTTTGGTGATAAACACTTGTTCATGAGAAAACTTGTAGTCTTTGCAATATCTTCCCTGTAGGCTATATCTCCAAATGCACCGCCCTTGTGAGCGGGCTTAATAATCAAATTCTTGTTCTTCTTGAGGGACAGAAGGGCCTTCTGCTCGTCCAAAGAAATGTTACGAAAGAGGGTTACTTTGGGAGGAAGAAGACGTTCTAAATCGGAATTAATGGACTCAATTACGCTGTCCAGGACCTTGCTTTTACCAGGTTTAGGGGTCCATGGAGATCGCTTAGACTGAAATGAACGGAAAACGTCCTCCGATGAAGTGTTGTCGGTTTCATAGGAATCTCCAAAATGTAAGCGAAGGTGGAGCCTCCTGCAAAACGAGGACACGTCTCTGCGGACAGAAAACTCATCCGGAAGGGGGTTCAGGGGGACAAATGTTCGCTGGGATAGCGAGCAATTTCCCACCATACTTTCTTTATTAAGCCCCCTGACAAGGGCGGTGCCACTGTTGTTTGGCGTCGAGATCTTTATGCTTCTGAAGCTAAGAAACAACTCTCAGACCAAACAGCATACACCGGACTGCCGATGAACCCCACTTCTGAAATCCAAACCTTGGTCAAGAAAACCTTAGCTACCCTTGTAAGTCAAAAACATCTTCCGGAATCTGCTAAAGCCCTTCTGCACCCTTGCCCACAAATCTCCAATTTCTGTCTACTGCCCAAAATTCACAACACAATGCCAATTACCCTGGTCGTCCCATTGTGTCTTCCCACAGCTGCCCCACGGTTCTGATTTCACAGTACGTAGACTATGAACTTTCTCAATTAGTTCCAACCCTACCTTCGTTTATCCAGGATACTCCTCACTTCCTTAGGTTAATTCAAAATTTTGAGTTTCCTGAGAATCCCAGTGAACGTACTTTATTCACCATGGATGTCACAAGCCTCTATACTTTAATCCCCCATCACGCTGCTTTAGCAGCCATACGCCATTACCTTGATCAACGCCAGGACCCTAACATCCCTACCACAACCTTTCTTAAAGGAAAATTAAAGGAGTAGCTATGGGCACTAAATTGGGACCTTCTGTGGCCTGCCTCACCATGGGCCACTTTGAGGAGCAGATGTTCTCTCGATACACTGGGATCAAGCCCATACTTTATAAAAGGTATATTGACGATATTGTTGGGGTGGCAGTGAGTCCTCGAAACGATTTGGAAAGGTTCATTGACTTTTCTGAAACGTTCTGCCCGTTTGTGAAATTCACTCACTGTATTTCCAACTCATTAGTGTCTTTAGACACGAAATTATCCATCTCCGACCGTACGATCAAGTCCAATCTCCACTTTAAACCCACTGACTCTCACAACTAACTCATGTACCCTTCCAACCACCCCATATCTTGTACCAATTCGATTCCTTACTCACAACTTTTACGGGCCAGACGGATTTGTTCCGACGACCAGGATTTCGCTAAAGTTTCCAAGCAGATTATTTCTTTCTTTGAACAACGCCAGTATCCACAAAGAGTGCTCTCTAATGCTCTCTGAAACGCATACAAGGATTTTTTGACCTACCTACTTCAAAAGTGCTACGCAGTACTTTGACCCATATATATATATATATATATATATATATATATATATATATATATATATATATATATATATATATATATATATATATATATATATATATATATATATATATATATATATATATATATATATATATATATATATATATATATATATATATATATATCGTATATGTATATATATATATATCGTATATATATGTATATATATATATGTCGCATAAAAGTACCATTTTTTCACCGATATGTCGCCTAAAGTGACCATTTAGGGATATACATACACATACATATATATACATGTTATATATATATATATATATATATTATATATATTATAATATATATATATATATATATATATGTATATATATGTATATATACATATATCATTGAAGTGATATAATATAATTATTGAAGTGATATCATATTTAGAATTGTTTTTTACGCAGTATATTTATGTTTTCCAGATGCCTCTACAGTTTATTAAAGTCACAGACTTCAAAAACTGTACTCATGCAGCTATTTCTCAGGGTAACTTTCTTGAAAGTAGAACATTCCAAAGTAAGTTGCGTGACTGTGTCACGCAAATCGAGTTGGCAGTTTCAGGTGTTCATAACTTCGTCTTGCAACGTCCACCAGCCTTTATTTAACCACCAAAATAAAGCCAACAAATAGATCTATCAAATGCCACCATTTTTTGGGGGGGTTGTATACTGCAAATTTTCCACAAAATACCAAAAAAGAGTTGTTTACATTCAAAAAATGCCCCCAAAAATGCAAAGATTGGTAAAAACGCCCTAAACTTTTCAAGGAGTCATTTCAGGCCCTTAGGAAAGAGTCACCTTACTCCCTATACTTTCTCTGAATACCTTAGACCCTAAAAAAACATCATGAGAGGTGATTAGATGCCAGGTTTACGGAATTCAGAGATATTTTAAGTAGAAATTCGAAAAATGCGTCATTTTTGGTCAAAAATCGACATTTAGGCCCGAAATCAACCAAAAGTAAAAACTTCTAGCTCAACAACGGAAAGTCCAATCTTTTTCATTCAAACGCCAAAATGTTTTTTACAAGATTCCGTACATAAAAATACCAACAAATATGCATATATGACCATTTTAGGGGGAGTTAGAGAGGTTCAAAGGTCCAAACATACTCAGTTTTCAAAAATGCGTAAATTTTGACCCAAAACATGCATTTCTGACCCAAAAATCCCCTCCCAATATCAAAAACTATAACCCACAACACCCCTCCGACTTTTCTACTCACTAAAATGGCCATTTAGAGCTACCTTACAAAGCTGACTCATCTCTGTTTAGACCCAAAGTTGTTTACATTCCACTCTGCACTGAGCCATAGCGTTGTGTGTAGAGTTCACATAAGGTCAGTGTGTGTTGGTTCAGTGTGGGCTGTATACCAAAAGTAAAATGGGCATAACTTCCTCATTTTTGGTCCAATTCCCTCAAATTTGGTATCAAATAAAAGAGAAAAAACAATCTCCTGCACCATAAATTACAAAATAAAAGTGATATGTATGGGTTTTGTACGATTTTCTATGAAAAACCGTATGACGTCATCTAATTTGCATATTTGCGTACATAATGAGATTATTTTACAAAAATAAAATGTGCATTCAAATTCCCCATCTTTGCTCTTTCCAATGATATATAGGTTTTTACAGAGAATATTCTTCTAAATCAACCAAAAAAATCCTGAAAATATTCCTCCTTTTAATTTTCAAAACACCTTATGGGAAAGGGTTAGTTAACTAATATTTAGTTCATATTATGGTCTACAAAACTAAATGGCTTTCAACTGTTTCCCACTGAGGTCTTCTGCATTTGGAGTAACTGACACTACGTTAGCTCCTAGACAAGTGCTGCTGTGGCTACAAAAAAAAAAAAAAAAAATAATAATAATAATAATAAAAACACTGTGTGGCCCGAACAAATTTTTTGAGGGAGTGAAATTTCGGAAATAATTTCATAGTCGAGACACTTCTAAAACAAAACAAAAATATCGTGGTTTGTTCACAAAAAACTTAACCTTTTTCTGCCACAGGTTGGGCGCCGGCTCTCGTCACCGAAAGTCAATCCAGTTCTGTGTGGCCCCAACCGAAAACTGTACCAGCAGTGAAATTTCGGAAATGATTTCATCGAACTGGCCCATCAAGAAATCCATTAAAATTATATTTTTTGTGGTCCGTTTGCTGAATAAAAACCCTGACCCTTTTTTTTTCTCCCATGCCAGATGCCGGCTCTGGTCTTCCAAACGTCAACCTGGGAATGTGTGGCCCCAACCCCAAAATTTAAAACAAGTGAAATTTAGGAAATAATTTATGGGATCGGCCTCGACTAGGAATTTTTGAAAAATATCGTGAGGAATGTCAGCTTACAAAAAAATCTGATCTTTGACTAGACTATTTTTCTGACGGGTTGAGTGCCGGATCCTTTCGGCCAAAACTTAATCTGTTCCTGCCTGGCCTTTACCAATATTTTTCTAGAATAAAAAAAAATCGGGAAACGCTTCCATTGGACCACAGTCTTTGCAACGCCTTTAAAATATATATTTTATTCTGGTTTATTTGCTTATGAAAAGCTTATATTTTCTGACTTGTAAATGATTTAGTAAACCTGTTTCTTCCCTAACTTGTCATATTTTTTCAGAATGCAAAATTTCGGAAATAGCTATATCAGATCTGCCTCGTAGAGAAACTCTTGGCAAAATCTTTTACTGGGGATTTCTGGAAATTTGGAAAGACCTTTTTTCTGACCAGTCAGATGCCCGCTCTGGTCGGCCGAAAGTCACCCTTGCTATGTCTGGCCTTGATCATTTTTTTAGAGTTCAAAATTTTGGAATGATTCAATCAGATCAGCCGCTTCGAGAAACTGATATTAATGCATAAATATGTTAGTCGTTCACCTTCTAAAATTTGAGCCTTTGAGGGTATCGAGATATTAGGATGACAAGAAGTTCTCGTTATATCACTTTTCAAGCAATTCAAATGGCTAAAATCTAGTTCAAAGAAATTAAAACGAATGTAGAAAATGTGCTTACACAGTGTATAATGTTACAATAAAACAAACACTTAGAAAAGGTCAAAAATGACTTTAGAATTGCCCCAAAATTGACAATAATCAGTAAAGCCGTTGCCATATCTCCGAGTTAAATGTTGAAGCACTATTGCTTTTTCACATTAGCTACATCTCATTGTGTCCAATGAGAAACAAAAGTAGTTCCAAACTTTTGGAAGTATCAAATTTAAACATGTTACATACTGGCAAAGATTGCCAAGACCGGGACATAACCAGTGTATATATGGGCAAAAATGTCTTTAGTCTTCTGTATCCTTAAAATACACCTTACAGTGAACTTTTTGAAGATCAAATTATGCCATTAAATTGAAGAATGGTTTAATTATTTTAGAGGTAACTAAAATACCTGGTACGAATGTGAATGAAAACAAAAGTTTCCCTCTGTGACATTTACGAAGATCCAGTCCTTGACGCAAGTTTTTTATATTTTCCTGATATTTAGATGGACATCCACTAACCTAATGCGATGAAAAGCTGTTACCAGTTTGCATTTAACTGTTTATTGGTTACTCTTATCCTACCACGACAGGCACTTTGCATATCATAATGTACACTCAGAGGAGTAAGACTTAACAAACACACCTCGACATTGCCTTCCTCTCTGCCGAAGGGTCCATGACGCATCTTAAAACTTCCCTAATTCATTTACGAAAAGTATAAGTAAAAAGTTTCTGCAGCCACAGTTTAAGGTGAGGTATCTTCTTTAATCATACAACAGAAATTTATTCCATTAATTACTTTCATTGACGATAATGAGCATTGACTTTGGAAAATGTCCTGTTAATAAAAAATTTATAAATAGCGTCCTATGCTATGCATGGTCGTTGTTTAAAGAAATGATTCTACCGTGATCTTGGAAGTGAACCTATCTGAAATTATAAACATAAAAATGTTTGTAGTAACTTAATGCTTTACCATCATTTCTTTAAAAAGAATTTACTTTATGTAAGAGACTTTTTCGACGAGAATAACCGAATTATATCGTAAAATGTTTTTTCACCTATGTTTAATCTACAATGATAACTTACGGTTTACTGGAATTATTAAAGCAATGCCGAACCATTGGAAACATCACATTCAGGCTAATTACCCTAAACGTAGAACCTGGCCGGGTCATACCAAAGACTTTAAAAATGGAACCTACTGCCTTTGTGCTTGGTGCTCAGCATAAACAATGGAGTAGGGAAAACAAGCCAGTGAGCCACAACTGGAAAAAAGGCCGTGGTCGTCTTGACTTGAACCAATTGGTTGGAAACTGGGACGTTAAACCTCATCTAACCTAACCTAAACGTAGAAATATACAAGTTACGTGAGAAATTAAAAAATGTTCTTAAAAATCCCGGGTAACTTACGGACATCTGATTACAAATAATTATTCTCCTCAAACGTCTCTGGTTAAATGAAACTAAATTTTCATCCAAAGTAAAGGATCATTTGAGCATAATATTTAAGATTCCTTTTCTTACACAAGTTGGAGTATTTGGAAACATCCATATTATCTCCTAGTTTTTCATCTGAAGTACACATGTTGTGAGGAAAAGTTGAAAGGAAGTATGCCTACACTTAATGAATTTTAATATGGCCAAATTTTTTTATAAAAATTAAGAAGCATGTTTTAACTTGTAAGAAAAGCATCGCAAAGGGGCAACACTAGAAAGAGTACTAAACTGTTTCTTTTATCAGTTATACCTGTTGTATATTGATGAAAAGTGATAACCATTCGCGCAGTCTAGTTTTGTCTTCCTACGATTTTCGTGAGCCAAATTATGTATTATTATCAATGGCATGTCCAGGATTTTATTCATGGGGTAGGCGCAAAAATAAACCCTGATACTATCTAAGCGGAGCGCCGCCATGATTTGGCGAGGAAAATATGACAAAAAATGCGTCCCAGATACCAGGAAATGGCACTTTCTGGGTATTTTTAGTTGCATTTAAACATTCCAGATTTTGATATCTCTTGTTTGAGAAATTTACAAGTGTAAAAATTTTATACCAACAATTACACTTTAGAGAGAATAATTTGGATTTCAAATTACTTTTATGAGCTCTTTTTTGTATTTGTTTCAAAGGCGTAGAAAGCTGTCTTCTCGACTTAGGAGGGGGGAGGGGGAGCGTTGTTTCGGACCGCCGACTGGAGAAGGGGTGTAATTTGGGGGGGGGGGGATATTTGAGGGTCCTTAGGCCCAATTTGGTGTAACATTTTGCAAATTGTAAGGATCTATTTTTGTTCTTTTCATTTTTGCGATGATCCCTCCTGCTTTATATGTAGGAGGACAAGATGGCTAAATTTTTCCATCTCGTCTCTTCAGGTTAATCAACTGGGAGAGGATGCACAAATTAATAAATGAATAACTACGCATTTGTCCCATAAATTAAAGAAGTCAAACACTTGTAAGCTATACAACTATCAATTACCAGTTGTTAAAAGGAAATGCACAGTAACCTATCGCTGTCACTAACAATGCTCAGAACATATGATAATGGATTAAAAAACACATTGAACAAGGACACAACTGGGTTTCCAAAATGAAGACTTTATCACACTGGAATATGCAAGCAAGAAGATGCAACCCAGCCTCGAGGAATTGCCGATATTATACCGTACAAACAGTGGCGCCGGCAGAGGTTGCTGGCAGGGGAACTACAGAAGATGATGCCTTAAGCCCACCCCAGATAAACCCAGAAAGTCGGTATAAATTGTGCATATTCGCATCGGTGGCCGTTTGCATTCGGGACAAATCCTTCCTTTGTCACCTTGTGTAGGTGATGTCCTAGGGAAGGTCTAAGGGAACGGGACGCCCCTACCCTTGGAGAAATTTTCGTTCATTTACGATAGCTTAGATGCAAAATAATCCTATTTTGACAAGTATTTAATTGATTGTGAATTGGAAAACTCACAATTTAGTAAATATTTATTTTTGGTTTACTGTAAAAGAATGATGTGTTGTCTTAGTGGAGGGCTAACAACTCTTCCCCTTGAAAACTTCTTGTTTAGATAAGGTGGATTAGATGCAAAATGGTGGCATCTTTGGCTAATCTTTCAATTAATTACGTGCTTAGACATTATTAATGATAATTTGCCATTCTTTGGTGGCATTTTTCTTTTGGCATTGCACTCGTTATTAAAAAAGTTCTACTACAAATACATGCTACGAATGCAACCGTATATGCTACTCATTATATTAGATTACTCTAAGATATTCTAAAAATGCAGGGTCCCTGCAGAGGTCGGAGATGAATTTTTTTCGAACAAGTGTTTTGGTCAGAGTAATTTATTATTACCCCAGTAATGGTAACAAGATATGAAGTGTGTGCCATGACGTGTGCGCGTAGCGGACCGAAGTTTTGCTTTAGAAATCATTTCCTTAACAGAAGTTGCCTGCAGACTTTGCACTGAGACGCTTTTAATTCCTAGAAAAATGCATCCGCCAGTGCTTCTGCCTAGTAATTAGTATAAGCTTTCAATTTCATAAAATGTGTCTTCCCCTGAATTCCACTACTTTGCATTCTTGCAATGCTGTGTTCCTCCATAATGATTTCTATGCGGAAGAACAACCTATGTAATTGTAGAACCCCACCACTGCGTATACCGACTTCTTGTTGTAAGTCACTGCACTCAATAAATGATTGTTTTGGTGTATACATTTTGCTTTTTATGCTGGTGATAGCTCTGTCTAAGATGTGATTATTTAGTTGTCCCATTTAGGTTTTTAGGACTAAGTAGGCGGCATGTTGGTTTATTCTGGAAGTTGGCTTTATGGTCTTTCAGTGAACGAAAGTTTCTTTCTCCGCTAATTGGTCTATTCGGTCATCTAATTCTAGTTTTGCTGCTAATTTCTTTGCTTCTTTATTGAGGTTGGATACTCATTTGGGCTAGCTTTTTTGTAGTCTTTGGTGATGTAAGCGTGGATTAGAGATTCATAGTTCACTGCTTCCATTTTGTAGTAGTTCGTTGTTTTATCGGTTTTGACTGTTAATCGCTTGTCCTGTTTGATATTGTCCAAGTCTTGGTATAATTTTTGCTTAAATTTGTCGTTTGATGTTTTTCATTCGGCTTTGGCAATTAGGTTATCCAATTTATTCTCAAAGGCTTCCAGTTCCTTGATGTATGGTGCAAGTTTTCTAGACTTAAAGGCAGTAGGCAGTAGCCCCAAAATGTTCTTTGAAAAATGAGCAAACTCTTGCAAAATTCCTCTTATTGCATTAAAAGCACCTCTTAAGATGTTTTTAACATAACTATTACAGACAGTATGGAAAGCAAGGAGAAATTCTCCTTGAATTTCACAATTCACTAACAATATATTATCACATGATCAAAATAGGCCAATCATGAACTAGAGTAACAGGGCACACTCACTCTGTTTGGGGTGACTGCCTACTGTCTTTAAAGCCATGGGTGCCTTTAAGTGTTTTCTGTGAATCTCGGTGGAAGATATATATATATAAATATATATATATATATATATATATATATATATATATATATATATATATATATATATGTAACGGTCTAAAAGAATACACTAAAAGCAAGAGCTAAAAATGGCTAAAACCGTGTATTTAAAAACTCGACGTTTCGGAAGGATCGTCTTTCCTTTCTCAAGAGGCAGTGTAATAATGGATTGTACTGAGAGCAGTAAAAACCTGTTAGATATATAGAATTTAGTTTTGCTTCGGTACCTTTTTAACATTGATGCCACTAGGATGCAGAGACTGCAATTGGTGAATCCAAAACAACACTTTTTGTTCACGTTGTGGTTTGTCTAGATTAGGGAATGTCGAAATGCCAATAAGTTCAAAGTTATTACAAGGCCCTTTAAAATGTTTGCCCAGAGGAGTATGACCTTTTTTGAACTCCTGTCTGTGACCTCTGTGTCTTTGTCTAAGTTCACCCCCTGTTTCACCTACATATTGTTTCTTACAATCTAAGCAATTAATTAAGTAGATAACCGAAGTAGCAGTACAAGTAACTGAGTTAAAGATTTTATAGGTAACACCTGTAGTTTTACTTTTAAAAACTCTGGTTTAGTTAAGAACATTACAAGTGACACAATTGCGTTCGTATGACTTAAAGCAACCCTTGTGCGTTTGCGGTTCTACATCGGCTTTAAGAGTCGAATGCACCAGAAGTTTACGTAAATTAGGCGGTTGGCAAAAAACTACTTGGGGGGGGGGGACCTTGATTTCCTTACGCATGATTGTTGAAAGCTGCAAGATATGAAAATGTTTTTGAAGAATGTCCCTAAAAGATATTAAGAAACTATATATATATATATATATATATATATATATATATATATATATATATATATATATATATATATATATATATATATATATATATATATATACACACACACACACATACATTTATAGAGGGTAAAATTGCATGAGTATGCTGAGCCCCTTAAGTCCACGCCTTCCACACAGGTCCCAAATAAAGAAATTTAATCACTTTTGAATGCTTTCCTTTGTTTGGAAAAGGGAAGTTTATTCTGCTTTTGCAAAAGATTACCGAAAATGCGTTTACCACTGATAGCCTGGGCGAAGTAACCTTGAGCTTTTACAAAGAGGTTGGGAATACACCAGGGTTAAATATTGTTAGTAGCTGATAGCATGCTCGGGTGTATGTATGGTTTTTGAACATGATGAGTCTATTAACAAGAAACTTTTGAGAGTAGCGGAAAATCTGAAATACTTGAGTTGGGCATCGATCTTGTATCCAAGGTGTTGTTATGGCTCTAGATACAGAGGGTTAAACTTTTAAAACGACTCACTTCACTTTTCATTGCCTCGCCCTCCTGCTGAACTTTTAAGCATATCAATAGTAAAACTGTCAACGCTGAAAATAACACTCGCTCTGAACAAAATTGTTTAATCAAATGATTGCAACGATTGCAAGCTTGCATTTATTTGTTAACGTTTTCTTAATATATGAATTACAACTTAACAACTAATTTACAATTCTGTCGCACTTAACAATGAGTGAAGTAATGAAATGAGGGTACAAACACACTCCATTAGACTTCGACGAATTGTCGGAAATTGCTTATCTCGTAAGAAAAAAGATTAAATAAAGCATCTGCTACGATGTCTGAATAAGTTTAAAGCGAGTTTTTGTGTTAAAAACTGAGAAAAAGTTTTTAAAGCAAAATGTATTCATAAAAAATGTAGGTTGGGCTGATCGTACAGCAATGCTTATCATATTAATCGAATAGTTTGCAGCACCCACAAAGAGTAGTTAAACAGTAGAATGAAGGAAACTACAACCATATATCTGTACTAATTGATACAAATTCACTCTGTTATAACTGTTAGTGAGTAATGCCAACAAAAGTATCAGCTTTTAGCATTTCGAAACCAGCCAGAGAAAAACGATAGATTGGAATTGTATACATAGTAAACCAATTTCATTAATTTATTTAATATTTTACATACATTTGCTTCGTATAATGAGCCACAAGGAATGGGAATTTCCTCTTAAAGGCAACGATTGTCGAACATCCTCTGATGACATTTTTGTCAGCGTCATAAATTTCAAAGGGCAATTATGCTACGATGAATTCAATATTTCACAGAAATTATAAAACGATTACTAAACAATATTGAGTCTTAGCTATTTACAGCATTTGTGATGGCAAGATAATGCACGCTGCTTTTATGTTTACAAACTTTATGAAACTGTGTTATCCAAAGAAGCAAAATTGATAAAAAATGATGTTATTTATGTTGGTCAGTTTGATGGCATAGCGAAGATTGTTCTTGGTTGCTTAAGAATGTATCAACTAGTGTTGGACCGATCATCGTTATTCACCATCGGTATCGGCCGATATTCTCCATTTTCGCCCAGTATCTGTATCGGTAAAATGTACCTTAAATGCCTATATCATGTAACCGATATTTATCGTCCTATATGTCATCAAAATGGTACACTATTGGAGTATTTTTAATGTAAGTTCCAATATTTTACCTTGTCAAGATGAAACACACTTTAGTTGTGGTGCCCGGTAGCCCATGGATAGTATGCAGAATGCTTATTTCTCAAATATCGGTATCGGATCGGTATCAGCCGATGTTGAGGACTGAAATATCGGTATCGGTAATATCGGATACATGCAATATCGGTACAGCACTAGTATCAACGAACATATAGATTCTTTTTAAACCGAAACAGTCCCACGTACAAAATATTTTATGGTAGAGATTTGTGTGTTTTTCTGAGCAACTTATTTTAAAACGATAGGGATGTGAGATAGTTAAGAAAAATCGCAAATTGCGTCCTTTAAATTTCTTTTTTTTTTTCCTGCGGGTAAACACTTTGTTGTCTCAGTTAATTTAAATTTCGTGTTATTAACAGTAACTAAAAGACTTACTACAAAAACAGACAAAACACAATTTCTCCACTGGTCAAGGGAGTTTAAGAAGTGCATCTAAGGGGTGTGAGGGGGAAAGGTCCCTTAAATTCAGCATAGCACAACTACATTTGAATTTTAAGCTTAAATGCTAGTCCTACCACAGCGTAATGTAGTGAAGTTGATCTCTAAGTGTTATATCATCATAAATACAGCGTGCACAATAGATAAGCATGGCTTATGAAGCAACATTTTGCTTTAGACGAAAATAATTTTGAGAAAAGATACATTGCGCACTTACAAGAAGTTTGTATGTCAGGGAAGTTGTACAACTTAAAGTTTGTATAAAGCAAACGCTACCTCTGACTTTTTTAAGTTTATAAATTGATTGTAGTGAAAGATATGTTTCGCTCCAATTTGCAAATGTTTTTAAGAAAACGGAAAAAAAAATAAACAAAGTGCAGGTACACAAATGCGTCACATTCTAAAAGAAATGTTCTATCACAGATTACCATAAGCCAAACACTACTTCCGATGTTTCCATTTTTAAGTTTAATGTAATAAAAGAATCTAGAGTTTTGAAGTCAGCATCTAAGTTCAGATGAGGAAAATATCAGACAAGAATGCCATACATAACTGGATTTAAAATAAGGTACATAAAGCATACCCTCAATAAAATATCAAAGTAACAAGGAAACTTATATACACTGTCGTTTTCATGAATCTACAAAAGAAACGTTATGACGAGAGTTTATAGGTTAGTTTTTTTAACTTGAACAAAACTTTTTATTAAGTTAATGAATGACAGAAAGCAAATTTTAAAATATATAAAAAAAATGGGGAAGTTTGCATTTTTCAAGAGACAATAACATGTTGATACTGTTGTGTCAAAATTTCCTAGAAAGATTCTTTCGTTGAAAACAGTTCTTCTGAAGCTAGTCAAAATATAATTGAAATTACACTATTCCAGAATAGGTAAGCGGTTGAGCTCATCATATTTTTCCAAGCCAGAGGTATTTCAAAAACCTGCTATCATTTTGAAGTAATCACATTTCAATCAGATTTTTTTTCAAACCACAAGCCAGTCTTAGGAACTACGGTCAATTCATAAGACGGTTTCATTGTAGGATAGAAACATATTATAACAATAACAGTAACAAAGAAGGTGAAAAGCCGTTGGTCCTAAGCGGTAATCTTTGATCGACAACATTTAAGTCCCATACATTGTCCTATTACGTCCATGGGTTTTGCTTTACTTTATTTCAGTTTTTAAGAATGGGCTAGAATGGGCTGTATCGTGTTATGTCCATTAATATATATATATATATATATCTTAAATGTTATATATATATATATATATATATATATCTTAAATGTTTATGTTTCTACCAAGGGATATATGGAACACAGAACTAATTTATAAACCTGATTTTTCCATGTGGCCTGTTTGTGTAAGGTAGTGGTTGTGTCTGTTTCCTCTTTCGCAAAAGAAAAGGAAAATACTTAGCAACACTATGTGGAGAGTTTGGTGTATTTGATGGGGTTCAGAACTTTGAGTAGACCCGAAATTTAAATTGAAAGAGTTAGAATATATATCTTTGGAAATCTTGTAAGGTTTATGGCATGCCACATCAGCTTTTGCGCATTGTAAAGCAATCTGAAATTGAGGGGCAATTGAGGAGCATCGAAGATGAACACTAAAGTGTAAGAACGGTAGTTGAGACAATACAATATTATATGAGAGCAAAAGATTTAACAAAAATTAGAACACACAGGGAAGGGTGCCCTGACGTGTGCTATGTATATAGAACAAATAAATAGCTATTGTTGTGTTACCGCTACAGTAAGCATTTGGGCCACTCAAAAATGACCTTGCAATGAGGTCAAGCTCAAAATCATCAGTGAATAAAATTATTGAGAACAGTTTTTCCAATCAGTCACCGTCGTTATCGTCATCACCGTCATCGTCATTTTTTTACTTTCAATAATAGCTATAAGTTAACGAGGAGTTTAAAATATGCTTACATAAATCTTAAAACTGCGGGGCAGCGTATGATTTCACTTAATTTCTAGAAGAACGGTTTTACATCAATTGCACTGTCCATTGAAACCTTATGCGTTCTTATTGTCCAGTAATTCAGGTGAATGATGTTCCCGTGCTTGATCTAACTTATCCAGTAATTCAGGTATAGTAACAGTTTCAGCGTTGAACTATTTCGGCCTTTCAAATGATGAATGAAGTACGTAACGAGTTTTTCCTTTTTAAGCCTTCGTAATGAAACGCTGAGGTTAAAGGATGTCTTTCATTATTCTGCTAATCTTCTGGACTCCCGGATCTTGCAAAATCGTTTCATGGTCTCCTATTATTGTAAAAACCTCAATGTTTCCACTGCAAAGCTGTAATAGAGAATAAACATTTTTTTAATTTGAAGTAATTGTTCCACTTTCGGCTAACCGTTTTCTCCCCGGTCATAACAGGCCGAAATGTGGCTTTAACGCTAATTTATCTTGACGGTAGAAAAAGACCTTTACGTGGAGGCCAGATGTACATTTGGATAACTTATGGTTTAACCGAACACTCTTTCTGTGAGCCTGAAAGGAGGGGGTAAGCATATCCCTCCTTGCACTCATGGAGCTGTTTCACACTCATTGACTTGGATCAATAATTGTCGATGCCCTATGACCTGTTTCCTCATGAGTGATTACACATGAATAACTCCATGCACACTTGTTAGAACTGTTGAAGATTTCGGATACTGAAACCGTGGTCATCAAAATGATGTCATTGAGACCTTTTGTCCCTCTCCCAGCTCCAAATGTCCATACCCTTGCCCAGATAGTCCTGATAGCTTAAAAATAATGATCTGAATTTATGCAGACATAGGTCATTTGATGAGGAACTTCAAGTTACATTTGACTGTGGAAGTTATGAATGGGGTAAGCGGCGGTTATCTAGAGATAAACATGTCAATTTACCCCCTACCCGTTTAGTTACGCATATCCACTGTATCAGAGAACAACCAATTACATTTTGGCCTCTCGATCGTGTGACTCAATGGTCCATTTGGCGTTTCATAGAGGTGCCTCATACCTCTAATACTCATTTGTTAATTCATACGAACGTTACAACAAATTCAGTTTGAACGTTAAACATAAACAGTTCCCCTGAAACTCCTAAACATGTAATTTTTAGTCCTGGAGGAACTGTCACGATAACAGAAAGTCGCTTTCTAGTTACCGTTTTTCTTTGGAGAATTTAAAACTACGTGTAGGACAGTAGATTAAGTGGTTGGTCGGGTCTTCAATCCAGTGCTTGAGTCCCCCATCATATAGCAATTAAGTCCTTTAAGTGATTTGTTGGTCTCTGCTGAGGGTGACCTAGTTTTGCAGGTAGTTAACTGCAGCCTATAGCACTACTTTAGCTAATACAATTATGTGAGCTGATTGTGCGCCTCTAAGCAACTGTAGCATGCTGACCTAGTTAACATAATCTATGCTGGAATGCCTTGGTGGAATGCAGAGGAAAAGTGCATTTGGACTGGAGCGGATCCAGAAATTTTGAGGGGGTGGGGGGGGGGGCAAGATGGAAAACCTCATGTGCACCACGAGCGCGAAGCGCGAGTCCCTACGCGTGGGGTCCAGGGGCCCGCGATAGGGCCCCTGGCGGGGTCCAGGGGCGGAGCCGCGGTGAGGGTCCAGGGGGCGAAGCCCTCGGAAGCTCTCGCAATATTGCATTTTAAGAGCACAGAAATCGGCTCCAGTTCTTATGTCAGTGAGATTTTATACCTTTTCATGTTGCATGGAATTTGATGTGTATGGCTCAGTATAAGTTACTATATATACCTGCAGAAGTTACGGAGAATCTAAGTTATCTTAAAACTTACACGCCAACATTATGAGCCCGTGTAGGTAACTTGAAATGATTTTTGCCATAATGAGTGTTTTATTTTCGTTATACGGTACTCGGGTATAGGACGTCAGATGAAACAATTGCGCGCGAAGCGCGCCGAAAATTTGAATTTACATTTAAAACCATTACTATGACTAACAATGTCAATTCCCTTTATGTGTGTCTATCAATTAGAAGGTGGGTTCGATACTAAGTTTTCAGTTTTCATAAGAAGAGGAGGGTGAAAAATGAATATCAGTTGTTTTACATCCTTACAATGCTGACGTTTATCACGTTTATGCACAAGAATAATTGGCTCATGGTAGAACCCCACAGATGAGTAAGGCGAATACGTTTGGGACCTTATTGATAGTAACAGGAGCAATTCAAGGCTAACAGTGCGCAGATCAAGCAAAACTCAAGAAATATTGAGAAGAATTTGCAAAAATCGTGAAAGATTTCAAATGATTTTTGGTAAAAAGTGATAAAAATAAATCCATCACTCAATAAAAACGTACCTATCTCCGTGAGCGTAAACAATTGCGCGCTAAGCGCGCCGAAAATTTTCGGTATAGATCCTCCCGGGAGCTGCATTAATTGTACACTGAAAAGGGGACCAACAGGACTCTCACAAACTTACATCCATATGGGAGGAGAGATGATATATCACCTTCTTTATGGACTTCTGAAGGGTATACCCTTCAGAAATCTATGACCGATGGTGCCGGCGGGAGTTGGTGATTGGGGGAACCGCAGATGTTAAACCGTGCCTTTTTAGGCAGTGGGGTTTTGTATACGCTATATACAAGAGTGGGAGAGCCTTTTCTTATTAGTACATGAGAGTGCAATCCCAGGAAGGGGTTTACCCTCCCCTTTGAGAAATTTTTGTTAAATTTAGGGGGCCTATATGCAAAATGGTGGTATCTTTGGGTCATTCTAATGTGATTGTATGTTTAGAAAATGTCCACAATGTAGTGAATTCTTACTTTTGTTCGGGTGAAAAAGGAGAGTAAGAGACGTTAACATATTGTCTTCAAACCTCCTTAAGTCCCAGGAAAAATCATGTCCGTGGATCCATCTCCAAAAGTGTGTGTGTGTGGGGGGGGGGGGGATTTTTTCACATTTGTGAATCGCCGTCCTGGTGGCGTGGAAGAAGCAGTTGGCGGTAGCCAGAATTTGCGACACGGGGAGGCAATAAGTTTTGTGATCTTCGGCATGGGGGAGGAGGTCTGAGGGAAATTTTTCTAGAACTGATGCACTCAGATGCGATTTGGTGCAACAAAAGTGTAGGATTTTTAGGTTATTTTTCTTTTAAAAATTTCCTCTTCCTAGGCATAACTGCAGTCTGTTCCAACATTTTGAAAATGTGAGGGGGACGTTTTGACGAAGTCCCCCCTTCCAAAAAAGTGAGGGGGACGCGTCCCCCGTCCCCCATGATCCACGCCCATGGGAAAATTGTACACGCAATTATACCTGCGTGGAGTCCACAGAAACATTCTTGGACTATAATAAAATTTTTCCTTTACATTTTCAAAGGACATCTAAGGTTGACAGAGAACAGTATAGAGCCTCCCGGGAGCTCTAAATTAGTTACAGTATACAAAAGAGGGACCAATGGGATTTTCACTACCCGACATCCATATGGGAGGAGATATGATATATCACCTTCCTTTTAGGTATAGCAAGAGGGATGGTGGACAGGCAAAATTCGTTTCAGAAAAGATTTTCGTCATTATTGAACGTCGCGGTAAAATGTTTGGAAAATAAGCAACGGCAATTACGTACTTTCAATCTTTCAGATCATGTGCTAGATTAGATAAGTCAAAGATCCCATAATGATAAGAGCCCTACAGAGAAGGAGATGTACTTTTTAGAAAAATGTTGCATTGGAATAATTTCTTGCCACATAGCTTTGTCAATGGTATATAAAATCGGGTGTAAATCCTGTCGTATGCGCGCGAAGCGCGCCGAAATTTTGAATAAAGTATTAGTCCATGAAAAAACCTGCATTTCAGAACCTGCATCGGACACTGTCACTTTCCCACCAACCTATGCTATTCAGAAACGAATCTTCTGACTGAGAATTCTGAAAAAGCACTTTTGCTCCTTTGTTCCCCCGTGAGTAGTTACCGAAAGCTATTGATAATAAGGACAACTTTGACACAAGGCTTGACGCTAGCGGAGTGGTGCGAAAATTTGGAATTTGTCAAGAATTTCCAAAACTCATGATAGTTTGAGAACAGTTTGTGAAAGAAAATGGTTAGAACAAATAAAAATTTAAAATAGAAGTGATAAAAATGCATCTCACCCTACACCCTCTACAGATATCTGTAGCCTAAACGACTTTTGGGACCATTTTAAAAATTTTCAAGAATCAATGGGGGAGGGGGACACACGTCACCCATTGCCCACTGTGCTGACGCCACTGTCTGTAGCTTAAAAGCCTTTTGAGTTCATTTTAAAACTTTTCAGACAGTTTCGAAATCGAATAGGGTATGCACGCCGCTACTTTGCCTGCAACAGCTGGTGCCACTGTGCACAATAGCACGTCACCTGACAGCTTGTCTTCTGTATTCATTCTGCAAGGTCTGTATGGCGAAAACTTTGCCTCTCAATCGGTCTAGATTACAAAAAAAATTCACTCTTTAACACAAAATTGATACTAAATTTCAGTGCAGCTAGCCGATCGAGCCCGTACTACATATGTCACGATGTTTACTTAGATGTTTATTTAGATCTTAGGTCAAGGATCATTCCTCAGCTATTCACCTGTTTTCGAACATTGTAGCGCTCCTTTCGTCGCCAACCACTTTGAAAGATATATAAAGATAATCCAGCGATAGCTCCACCCAACCCCTACAGTAATATATACTTTGAATACGTTCTTAGACACTTTTATTCATTTCTGCTCTTAATTTTTCTTTCTCCTTTCCTTATTTTTTCTTTTTCTTCTTTTTTTCTCCTTTCGTTTTTTTTTCGTGGCGAGGGGGGCGGGCCCCCCAGGCCCCCCCTGGATCCGCGCCTGCATTTGGAAAGGAGGACGCTACACCTCTAAAAATAGGTAACAGACTCTCTAAAAACAAGCAAAAAAAAAAATAAATAAATAACTTGGCAAGCTAATGAACAGGCCTCTGTGCCAGGTAGTCTACGACTGTTATCACAACATGCAGCCTGCTGTGGTGTTACTATAATTATATGACAACAGTTTTACACTTACACAGCAGTACAGAATTCAAGTAACAGCCAGTCAGGCCCATCAAAAAGTGTCGATTATAATGACCTTTTGTGAGATCGTTCCCGGTAGAGCCGTCTCAGCTGAAAATTCCAGTTGGGTCCAGTTGAACTGGACTTAACTGTACCGGTTGAACTGGATCATTGCAACTGAACTGTTCTGGAAAGTGGACATGCCCAGTTGAATTGGTCCAGTTTAGTCCAGTTGAACTGGACAAAACTGAACTTACTCAACTAGACTAGTTCAACTGGACTGTTCCGGAATTGGGCATGTCTAGTTGCAAAGTCAACTGTTATATTGCAATAAGTCTCCCGAATTAATGAATATCATAAAAGTTTATACCACATGTGTGACTTGTAGAAGGGTAATTTAGATGTTATGGTGTACTTCAAAATGCATTTGAAGAAAGCCAAAGCATCCAAGGTTCATTATTGCATGGAATCTATGTGTAGTAGAGAAATGTGTCAAAACATATGTATTTGCTAATGCAGAGATTTAAAAATAGTTTACAAAACAAAAATGTTAAAAACTACTCAATAAAGGTCTAATTTTGTGGTTTAAGTTTGTAAATTGCACATTTTGGGAATAATTTTGCAAAAAGAAACCGTGGCAAAAATGCTACGAAAGTTTTGATCTGATAAAATGCATTTTAGGAATTAGGCACATTTTGGGAATAAATTTACAAAAAGAAACCGTGGCAAAAATGATCTGGTAAAATGCATTCCAGATTTTTATGCAAATAGAGTAAAACCAATTGAATTCAAGAGAACTTTTTGGATGGGTTCAATTAGACTTAACGGGCCAGTTCAACTGGATGGTATAGGACGGTTCAAGTGGACATCCTGGACGGGTTCAATTGATCTTTACTGGACCAATTCAGTTGCACTTGTGTGGACCAGCAAAAATGGACTTTCTGAACTAGTTCAATTGCAGTTTGCTGGCTCGGTTTTGTTGTATTTCACTGACTGGTTTAATGAAACTACACTGTACTAGGTCAGCTGGATCTCCTTAGCTCCGTTCAAATGGACTTTCCTGGACCATGCAGATCAGCTGAATTTTTAAACTAGACTTTATTGGGACTAGTGAAACTGGACTTTAATCTACCAGTTCAATTAGACTTTATTGTCATGAGTTCGATTGGACTTTACTGCATCAGTTCAATATTCTTATCAGTTCAACTGCACTTAACTGGACGATTTCAACACGAATTTGTTAAGGCTATTTCAACTAAGCTTTACTTGACCATTTCATGTAGGACTTAATTGTGAACTTTATTTTGATCAGTTCAACTAGACTGTATTGGACCAGCTCAATAGAACTTTATTGTGACCAGTCCAACTGAACCGGTTTCATATGACTTTATTTTGATCAATTAAACTGAACTTTACAGGGCCATTTCAATACGATTTTATTGTTATCAGTTGAACTGGACTTGTTTGAACCAATTCAATTGGAACTTTTTTTGATCAGGTCAACTGGACTTAACTGGCCAGTTTAATCGAACTTTACTTTAATCAGTTCAACTGGACTTTACTGCATCAGTTCAACTGGACTTTAAATGTTGTAATCAGATCAACTGGACCTTACTGACCACTTCAATTAGACTTTAGTTTGAGTAGTTCAACTGGACTTTACTGGACCAATCCAATCGGACTGTATTGTGGTTAGTTCAACTGGGCTTCTTTGGTCAGTTCAATAGGATTTTCTTTAGCGATAGACCATTCGAACTGTTACTACAAGAACAAGCCCAGTTGGGTTCAGTTGAAGTTCATTTTAGTCCCCTCGGAATCTCGCTATGCAATCTCGATAACAGAAAAAAGTCCTGTCAAAATCAACTGGCTCCAGTCCAGTCGAATTTCCTTTGATTTGTTGGGTCCAGTTTAAATATGGGCAAGTCCAGTTTGAGTCCAGTTAAGATTTGAAATGGACTGGATGAACCATGTAACTGGCACCTACAAATGACGAACGTATTCATAGTCTTTACAGTAATAGAAAGGTCAACATTGCTCAGGTTGTGATAATTGCTCAGGTTGTGATAATTACTACTGTTCCATAATCCACCATCTGTATGAAAATTATGTTATACCATTTCCTTCTCTTTACCACATTCATTTTTAAAGGCACGTATCTATAAAGATGATACTAACTGTTGAGAGATCATAGTCGTCAGAGCCAAGTCCCTTCAAGAATTCGTCACTACATGACTCAGCCTTGAAAAGAACCATGTCCAATTCCAAAGTATCTTTGGGTTGGTATTTGAGTATTGCCAATACGCGTTTTACTAAACTGTCGACTGAGAAAGTCATGTCGTCCTGATTAATACCCGTCGTCACCTCTAATAATATTTTAACGGCCAAATCCAATCTCATCTTGTAGGTAGACTTGTGAAGCAGTTGTTGTTTCATCTAAATTTCAAAAAATAAAAAATGGCTGTTTCTGAAGTAGATATCGCATCCCGAAATGCTACTTATAAGGAAAGAACATTGCTATGCTTTAATGCTGACGAAAGAGAGCTTTTTAAGTACGTAGAAACAGGCACTGGCAAACTAAAGAAAAATCCCAAACCCAAACAAAACCATGACGGGTCACAAACACGCCCACGCCCGAAAGCAACTCTACACCCCACGGCAACACCACGCCCCAAAGGCAACACTACGCCCGAAGGCAACACTACGCCCCAAGGCAACACTACGCCCCAAAGGCAACACTACGCCCGAAGGCAACACCACACCCGACGGCAACACTACGCCCAAAGGCAACAGCACTTAAAAAGCACCGGGGCAAATACAGGTGCACCTTGCCCAAGGGTTCCCTGGAGGCAGTTGTGGCAAAGGGTAACCTCATTGTCCCCACGCTTTAACAAGCTCCACAACCGGATGCAGTTTAACGTCCTACCCAGGAAATGCTGACGAAAGATCCTTTGCCAATATGCATGACATTTGCATTTAAAAGGTAAGCGCCGTTTAATACTCAAGTGACTAACTTGAAATCGATTTGCAAAGTGACCGACCGGAAGTCTTAAAACTAATAGCAATGTCATGTACAGTGCCTACAGTGAAATATAGCATACCACGCGTGGTATGAAATTGTTCAAAAAGCTGCCACGGTAGATTTGACCTTATTAAGGCATTCAAATTGTTCAAAACCGGCGTTTTTCTTGAGTTACAACCTAAATGAAATGCCTGCATAACCCACTAAATAGTACATTTCTAACACATAGGAGAAACTGCAGACAACTTTTTTTAATTATTAAAGCATGTGCTTACCTTTTCAAAAGAAATGTTCGTAAATTGTTGTATAAAGTGGCAAAGACTTTGTAATTCAAGAGTTCCACGTTGTCCGAGTCCCTCGATATCTCCATTGCCTAGTGGATAAACGATCTCTGTTATGGCCCGAATTCGAGATGCCACATAACCCGGAGATCCATCAAATAAATATAACCTTGTTTCTGATTGATCGGTCTCGTCATTCTGCAGGATTCGAGCGATTTCTAGAGCTACAACAGCACCGAATGAATAACCAGCAAGATTGTATGGTCCGCTTGCCTTAACTGAGCGCATGTTAGATAGGTAATAATTTGCCATATTTGATATAGAGTCATTTGGAACCTCCACGGTAAACTGAAAAGCAAACACAGGATAGTCCACAAGCGAGCTAGCTAATGGGCGGAAGACATCAACTGAGCCTTCCACAGGATGAAATAGGAAGATTGGATCTTTTTCGATTGAACCCGTATTTAGTCGCACTAAGCAATCGATAGGTTTGCAAGTTAGAATTGGTGATATAAGTGGGAAATGAGCATCGGTTTCAGAGTTTCTATCCCTGTCATTTTCATGCTCGTCTCGCAAGCGTTCTCCATCATAGTTAAGTAGTTCTTGTATTGTCATTGAGCGTATCTGTTTCACACTTAGGACATAAGAGAAGTTTTTTTCCAGGGTTTGTTTAACCCCGGTGACCAGTATTGAATCCAAGCCGAGCTCAGCTAAAGTTTTTTTTTGGTTTATAGAGGAAATGTCATCGATACCAAACAATCGGGATATAAAGTTACTAATATCATCTTTCCTGTCGACTTCAGGAGTAACTCTCTTGAAACGTGCTTTCACAAGGGAGGAGAGCACGGGCTTTTGGATCGATAAAAACAAATCCAAAGTGGCTAAGCAAGAATGCAGTGTCTGAGCTGCGCATCCAACAATTACGGTATCATTACCAGTTTCCGAATCTGCTACTACCCCAACGTCTCCAACAACTCCCCATTGAATAGCAAGACCTGTAGAAGTAAACGTATAAGCGGATTTCAACGTAACAAGTAGGACGAATTAAGAATTTATCATGAAATTAAAAGAAATGTGATGACAGTCAAGAAGCCTCTTAAAGGAAGCGAATTCTATCACTATACCAAATGGAAACAGGGCTTTTGCCCCTGGTAAAACAAGCTGAATCTTTCCCTTCCTTCAATTGAATTGAGAAAAGGAACTAGATTTATCTTAAAGATAAGTACCTGGCAGTTGATCTTCTCTTCTTTTTTCGCAAATCCTTTCCATAGCAGAGTTTGCAAACCCATAGTTAGACTGACCTCCATTACCCCTCCCTGAGCTGACAGAACTGAACATTACAAACCAATCCAGTTCAGGGCCACAGAGTTGCCTCGTGGCCTGATCGAGGTTACGTGCTGCTTCGAGCTTCGGTCTGCAGACTTCTTGAAAATCTGCGGATGTCAAATTTTCTAGGAGGGCATCTTTCAAGACCTAAAAAAAGTTGATTGCGAATAGGAATTTTATTTTCCATCTCCATCTTTCTACATTCAACACCCTATTTGTTTTTTACTTATAACTGTTCATACGGCACTCGTTATGTTGTAATGGTAGTCTATAGTATGTGTTAAGACAATTAAATTTTCTTTTACGATCTTATCATTTCCCACATAGGATTTGCGTCCACACATTTTAGCTTTTTGATAGTCCTCTTTTGACCTTTGGATCGTTCCTTTATAGCCAAACAGAAATAAGTTCACAAAACAAGTTTCCCTATGATAGATGAGTTTATTTTCGTATGTCATTCTTTATAATAACAGTGTTTTATAAGATGAACACTTCAGAAACTAATGTTATCGAAACATCATTCATTATAAACGGTTTAATGTACCACATGAGACATTTTGGGGCATTATATTATGGAATGAAATACGTTGTACGCCTTGATGCATGAACATCACATTACATTTAACATTGTATGTGGACGGCGAAAATCAGGTTCATGCGTCACCGAGACTCTTCCAGCCCATTGTGTTTTTGAGATTGTTCCCTTTACTGTGATTGTTACATGTTGACAACTTTTAATTCATAATTTAAAATATTAAAGCAGGTATGAACGAAATAAACTTTTTGCATCATCACTGTATGTCAATGGCTGTGGCTATTTGCCTGTTTTGATTAAAACTACGCTCAAGATAATCCAAAGCTTATCATAGTTGACAGTTTCAAATTGTACTTTCTTTATGAAGTCAGATTATTTTCAGGAGGCTGAATCTGTATATCAGTAACTTTATATTACCACGTCTTGCACTTTTCATGTTTTTGTAAACTGCTTGCGCTTTGCACATATGTTATTTTGCCTAGAAATAGTGAGATTCTGACCCTTTTGCACAGGTTTCCCAATACATAAATGTCTCGGTACTTTTTTACTTGACACCTTGTTAAACGTTCTATTGCTAATGCACAACAACAAATACAATACAGTGAATGGGGTAATCCGATTTCCTTACCATTGCCAAGTTGAATATACCACCAATTGGTCCCATATTCTGACACTGTCGAATAATTTTGTTACAGTCAGAAAGTTTTGAAACATCAAGTCGAGTTAGCTCTACTACTACACCAAGATTCACCCAACGATGAAAGCACCTACTTTGATATCCATGCTTTATGCCAGTTCGTGTCGTGATAGCTAGCTTTTTGCATCCTTACAAAAAAAAAAAATGAAAGTGGAAATCCGTTCATGTTAACCTCTTATTTTTTGTTTTCTACTACATGAAGTGAATTTGAGACTATGTAAGTATTGATGCGCTTCAAACAATTTCACGATTCCTTAAACTTTACAGTTAGAATTATAAAGTATTTACATGTTATCCAGTCGATACAAAAATCGAGAAGTAATGACGAGAATTTCGCGAAGTAATTCAGTAAAAAGAGAGTCTCCATTACTTTTTTCATGCAAGAGAGACTAGAGAGTTGAGGGTCTGATTGATGTCATATACAATCACTAATGCCCTACTCGGTTTCGAAGAACATATCTCGGGGTAAACCAGAGACGTCATATCATTTGCCTAGACCTTATTTCTGATAAAAATTTTACTTAAATGTACAATGGCTTCCTATTGCCTGTAGATTTATGAATATGCAAACTAAGTATGCTCATTCCAAGGGGTTGATTAGTTAATCAATCCCCCTCTCCTAAGAAGGGTCCACCAACTAATATATTATAATCATCATTTTAGTTCAATTCATGCACTCAAGTACTTTTGTAAATACCTCTTGAAACCAGCCAATTAGCGAGTTCTAATCCAAAGCCACCGAGACCGCCAACAAGTAAGTAGACCTTATCTTGGTCACAGCTCTGTCTAGGTTTTACCAATGTTAACTGATTTGGTCGTGAGATTGATTTCTTCGTTGGGGTTAACTATTTCGTAGATAAAATGAAGCTCAACGTGAGTTAAGAACATCATTATTGATTCTTTGGTTAAGACACAGTACTAAGATGAGCAAACGTACATGACGGTCTGTTCTTAAAAATGAGAAGTATATGCTTACATTTAATAACGTCAGGGAAATACTTTTTATTCAAAAATTGTACATGAGTGGACAAGTGTTAAGGCATCTACGTGAAGACAATCTATTTTTCGGGAAAATACTGAACACTTGAAAACGCTTGAAAGTCTAAAGGAATGAAAACAGCATATGGAATTGCAGGAGCGCAAATTTGCACAAAAGATATGCTCAATGTTCTGTTAAAAATCTGCTTCTACAAGGTGCTTTTCGTTAAAAGGTTTCCGATGTATTTCTTGTGCGAGGTAACACAGACGGTAAGTGAGGGATAACACTATGGATTTACATTTAAATTTATACAACATTGCAAAACTTTCGTCGACTGCGAATCCATTAAAGTCAATGCGAATGACACTAAAAAATGGTAGTTAGAATAGCCGCCAAAGACGTTAACGGCACTTTCCAGTCGCATTAAACCGCCACAGACATATTCTATAGCCAAGATTACAGTGAAATGTTTTCAGTAGTTTTGGAAAAATGGTAGGTCCAGCGAGTAGCTATCACGCAACCTGTAGTGATTAAAACGCCATGCGTAGGACCTGCTGTTGATCTGCCATTTCTTTCAACAGTTCTAATATTTGAACAGGAAATATACATAACCCTTGAAGTAATCACTTTAAGTACTTAAAGCACAACTTGAAACTTCTCGTGTGTAGTCTTAGTCACCAGAGTATAAAATTTTCCTCACTCTCCTCTGGTCCCTCTTCCTCCTCAGCATTATGTCTTGCCATAACTTATATTGTTATGTCATTTCGTCTACTATATATTATTGTGTATAGTTTCTAATGATCAGGAATGATTAAACTGAAATTAAAAGTAAATTAGAAAAGGGCCGGTTTAGCTCCGTAAGCTAAAGTAATGTTTACTCTGTGAGGTCTTTTGTTACCTAGAGGTAGAGGCAACAGAAAGGGATTATAAATGACGCAAATACTACATAAGATGGTAGCACGGACAAAACGCTTGAATAAAAAAAGTAACAAGCACCCCGTACCAGTAAAGGATTTGGAAAGGCCCAAAATAAAAAAAAAGCCGGGGGGGGGGGGGGCTAAATTAGATGGTTGATTTCGGTCATTGTCTACTAGTATGAAGGAAGCTAATATTACTTGTGAAATTTTGTCATAGTCCCATTAAAAAGGCTGAATACTCAAACAACTTCTGTTACAATTCGGCCTATGACGTGTTTATTTGGGAGAGGTTCCTAAACATTTTTGACTCTGCCTTATCAAACGAAAGACAAAAAGTCATACAGAGTGACATCGTTTTTCCTTTTTTTTTAGAAAATTTTATTCAGTGCATGCAGCGCAAAAGAGTCACATTGATCGCAATTTCTGATCCAGGGGCACTATTTAGTCATCCGTCACCTCTGGCCAAGATATATGACTATATGGTATTCAGCCGCAAGTTGCTGATGAGAAGCTTCAGGAATTGTCGACGTGGTGTTTATGGGTAACTGTCAGTTACACTTCAAAAAAACTTAAACGGTGACATCACTAGTTCTTAGAATATGTCATTTCAGCAGCAACTACAAAACTCCAAAATAAAAAGTCCACAAGAATTTTTTTACGAATCTTTAATACCGTGAAACTACTTAAGGCATTTTAGACTGTACATAACAGCAGGGAGTTTTAGTTTTAGAATCCACTGCTTCAGAGCCACGGAATAGTTTGTTAGTTAGTTAGTTATATGAGATTTAACGACACACCAACACGAATGTGTTATGTAGTGCCAGCAAGGTAAAACGTAAAGTTTACATACGGTTTCAAATACAGTTCAAGTTCGTTTTTAAATTCAGTTCAGATACAACCACGGAATAAAGTACTGCACTTAAAGGAATAATTCTCGTTTAGGATGTCTCATTACTATCTTACTGTCTTGTATTCCATCTACTAAGGTAGATGGAATACAAGACAGTGTCTCAAAATCAGAAATATGTAAACCTTTCTAGTGTGTAATATGCATTATTACAGAGATTATTGCAGATAATACTGTTTCAAAGTCACTAAAGATCATCCTAGTGGACAAAATGTTATCAAGAAAATCCAGCAATGAGTTGGATACCCATATTAGTACATGATAAACTCTCTGGATTTCATTGAGACCTTATCTAGTAACACGAATCACTGGATTTAATTGAAATTTTTATCTAGTAGCAAGAACAGAAAGGAACAGAAGTAAACTAGTGACCGTTGCGTTCTTGACAGCTATACAATTATCGTTTAATCATCCTATGCACATCCCTGCAGTAGATTAGTTGCAAGTATTTCATCAACTTTTAGTCTAAATCAATGTTAAATGGTTATTGCAGTTCTTCAATTATGGAGATGGAAGGGGTGATTAACACATACAATTGTCATCCTCGAGCGCTTCATGGATGTTTGAAGCTCGTGAAATGTCATGATTATGCAAAACGGGTTCCAGTTAACATAAATGTGCATTCGTCAGCTATTTGCGTGATGATTCATGAAATAAAAAGGATTGGACACACTAAAAAATCTGTTCGGACAAATATTATTACAAGTTTTCAAAATTGTCCAGTTTTATTAGGTTAATGTACTCATACATTCAATTGAAATATTCGATTCTAAGGATTTGGTGGCCACACATTGTTATTCCAATACAACAACCATCAACCTTTGGCTCATCTGTTGCAACTGGCGTTAATTCTGCTAAGTAAAACGTCACTTGACTTGCCTCTAAAGGTTTAAGGCCAATTCACGTCATAACGACCGGGATGTCTTTTAGCCGCATTAGTTATTTTCATATTTTACACTATACACAGAAGATGGGTTTTATGTATTCTCTGACCTACAGACGGCTACTTACTAGGGAATGGAAGACTTTAGATTTGTATATCCAAGAATGCTGGTACATCTTTGAGGAACAACCGCGAAGCAGTAATAGACCAAATCACCGAATAAAACTAGAGACAGAACACTCCAACAAATCAATTTATAGCAAAAAGTACAACATCAGCATTTTGAAAGCACAAGAACCGGATGACACTCGGAAGTATTAAGTTTAACTATATTTACATACTACTTACATGGCCGGTGGTCTGCAAGCGGATTACTTCCAGGTGGTCTTATCCGGGTTAATGGAACACTACTAGCGTTAACAAAAGAGTTTCACCATGATATTTATGAAATACTTCTACATGTCTCTGGGAGGACTCTTATCGATCACATTTCCGATCTTTTGGATCGAAAGCAAAACAGTAGATTCATCCGTTTTGGACAGTATTTCTCGCTTCAGTTAAACGACATACCAAAATTGCACCAAAGTAGTGCGAATGGCTTGTATATTGCGTTGATGACTACCCAAACAGATCTACACATACGTAAACTTTCCTCGTTTTTATTTTAAGATATTTATTGATGTGAATGCTTTAAAAGTAATATACATGCAGCATCACTTTGGACACTCAAATACCAACAAGATTTTATTAGGCTCTTGGCATATCAAAGATCGATGAAGTACATTACCTATAATTTACAGATGGTTAGTGCCCTATGTAAATGTTAACACAGTTATAACAGGGCTTCGTTGAAATTTAATTTCCCAACGGTATTACATGTGTTACGTGGTTTATTGTAGGTAAAAATCTAATTAGACTTCCCGTGGTCACTTTTGTCACGATGTTTCATTACACAGAGCTATTTGTCAAAACTTAAGGTAGGTTTGACCTGTTACCTTATCTAGTCATAAAGCATAATTTAATTCCTGTTAGCACAAACTCCTGTAATGCAGTTTGTAAAGAAAACTGGTCAGCGAATGTTTCGTTACCTTTACCTTGATAATATTTTTCCTATATTTTAGAAAAAACTACCCTTTCATATACGTAGTTACACCACGTTCTGGATACTCACATTAATCAATACCTTTCCGATGTGTTTGCCTTTTGCCATGTATCTGAGTGCACTTTCCACTTCATCTTGGTTGAAGACAGTGCGTGAGAGAGGTTGAACTATGCCATTTCTCAAACCTTCCTTCATCAAGTACACAACTGTTGACCATTCAGGGTGACCTTTTTCAAGAAGAGTCTCAAGATGTACCCCGTGAAAGGAAGTGTTCTTCAAAAATATGGACGAACCTAGGAAAATGGTATTTTTTATCTAATTATACTGTTGTTTGTTCGACTTTTAATTAGGTGACAATAACTATACTACACCTACAAGCAGATTGGCAGAAACCTTTAACAGATTAGCAGACGTGAAAGAAAGAATTAAACTGGTGGACTATGTTTTTACCTATCTGCCTATTTTGCGATAAGTCGTACTTCCCAATTTCCAAAAACCTCCCGGACTTGGACAAACACCTCAAACTAGCTTCAAAAAGTTCTTCAGATAACGAGTTTAACACGAGGTTAACTCCTGAACCGTTTGTCTGCCTCATGATATGCCTTTGGAAAGAATTATCACGTGAACTCGCAAAGCAGTCTTGAGTTAATGTTGGGAACTTCTGCATGAGAAATTTTCGTTTCTCCTGCGTTCCTGTGGAGAAAATAAAATTCCTGAAGATAGGAAATGTTTAAATGGGCTTGGTGAGGTGTTAATGTACTTCGGCAAGTTATCGCAGCTTCTTTAATGCTGTTTAATACAGTGAAAGTCAAAATGTACCCACCTACTGTTGTATAAATTTTGCAACCATAACTTAAGGCTACAGCTATTGCCGCTTGTCCAACTCCACCAGCTCCAGAATGAATGAGAATAGTTTCGCCGGCTTTCACTTGTCCTCGGACAACAAGGGCGTAGAAAACAGAACAATAAACTGTTGGAACAGTAGCCGCATCTTCAAGGGTCCAGGATTCTGGGACGTCAAAAAGGAAGCGAGGCTCTGCAAAGACGTGGTAGGCTAATCCTTGATTTTCTACTATGCCCATTACTCTTTTTCCTTCTGCATTGCGTCCTGCAAATTCTATTCCAAGCAGACATTCCTTATGAGCAAGATACTCTACAGGTGTGAACAAAGAAAACATAGGTGATGTAATCAATTTTTTTGGGGGGGGGGGTAATTGTGTTATTTTTTCTTGCATAGTAAGTAATTGTAAAGGAAATCCAAGTTGAGAATATATTTGATATCCTCACTCTTGCGTGATTCAACTATGACAGACGTATTTCAATGGTTTTATGAACAATTTGTATCCTCTGAAAACGAAACGAAAAATTTAAAAGTAACAAAGTCTGAAATTTAAGGAAGACTTTGCGCAAAACTTTATTATCCATATGAGATGCAGCAACTTACTTTAATTTTTTTGGCTTTCAATAGTTATGATATTCAACTTGTGGTTTTGAGATATTTGTAGACATCGGTATGTTATGTGCAACCTAAGGTGAACTTGAAGCAACCAAAGTATATGTAATCTCCTTGAATTAACCAGTAGAGATTTGCAATCTTCGGTTTTTTCAATAATGGTTTGACGGTGGAATAGACAGTACTAAGGTTCCTTATTTGTATAATAACCCCCCCCCCCCCATGCATTTGCATTACGACAACATTATGGAGGAGAAAATGGGTTGAAAAATTTAATGCAAATCAAAATGGTGTTGATCAAAAAGAAATGGTGTGATGCCGTGTTCCCATCGTATCCACTAGTACGGAGCTCCTAAAGTGCCACACTGCATGTCATGATGGTTAGATAATTTATCTGACCAAGTTGTCATCCTTTCTCTAGGAAGTCGACATGGCGGGATAATTTATCTCACCATGTCGACATCCTAAATTAAGAAGTCGACATGGTCAGATATTTAAAGAAAAGTTTATGGAACGCCACTTTGGTGATAGATCGTTAGATTACGAGCACAAGCACGAACAAAGTTGTAGGTAGACAGTAGCCTAGCCAAACTTTTCAAAAAAATAGGTATAACATTCGGCCGTAGATGCAAACCAATATGTAAGATTGAGAGGCCTGAGGCAACGTAGCAGCAAAAAATGTCTCCCTGTGGGTGTGGGGTGCAGGACCCCGTTGGGGTCAAGGGAAAACGCCCCGTGGGAGACCAGAAGTGAAGACGTCGAAAGCTGTGGCGTTTTACAAAATTGTAGCCATTAGAATTGGACATTTAACCATCTTCATATAGCATTGGATGCGTAACAGACTCTATACAATATACTGCAGGCATCTGTAGGGCCCCAGGTGAGATACAGGGACAACACTCCATTGGATCAAGGGGTGCAGCCCATGCGGAGGCTCTGGGTATTTATAAATATGTGGCCATTAGAATGAGGCATTTGACTATCTCCAAAATGTCATTGCAGAACACTTAAACAGGCCACAAAACAGAATTCACAATTTGGCCATTGTGTTAGCCTTGCTTGCGCTAACGATTTAATGGCGAGGCGGGGGTGAATGGGGACAATGGATCATAATAATGTTTGCACTGACCTTAAAAATAAATTCATTTATGCCCAAAGGGGATTAAGGTTGAGACAACTACCTTCCAGGTATGCCACTGAGTGGAAGCCTTCAAATTGGAGCAAGCAAGGTACATCTGACTGCTGCAGATCCGGGGCTGGTGAGAAAAATGTGGGAAAAAGCCCGCTTGAATGCAGCTCATTGAGCTTTGCAAAAGGTGCGTTCTAGCAATTGCCTCAAAACAAACATTTTCTTGATTCATATATATATATATATATATATATATATATATATATATATATATATATATATATATATATATATATATATATATATATATATATATATATATTCATATATATTGTACATAAATTGAAGCCATTTTGGCAAATTAAAAACGCTGCGAGCATTACCCGACTCATCGAGCAAAACACCACCTTTTTATGATTTATTTTGGTCACGCATGTATACAGCAATATATTTGACCCCTCTCCCGGCTCGACCCGTGGCCTCTATATGCTCCTTGAATTAGTTGATCCTTTATGTTTACCCCCCCTCCCCGTTGAATAATCCCGGCTACGCCACTGCTTAAAACCTACAAAGCTGCAGGGGGAATAAATGATGCTTCCCTGGATGCTCATCGAAGCGCAGCCAAGCACCTCACCTCACCAGACGCCAAAAAGTGTTGATGCCGCTTAAAATGAGTAGTAAAATACTTGAATGATTTTTTACTACTACTGATCGTATTTTATTCTGTCTTCAGAATTTTATTCTGTCTTCACTCATGCACTCTGGGTGATCTCAACGAGCACTAACCCCCCATTAGATTACTAATGAAATTGCAGACAATATTTTTCCTTATTTTGATTTTAAGGCTCTCAGAATCGACTATATCGTATTGAAGGCTTTCGTCTCAACTGTATTTGTGAGACCCCTGATCGCCTGACGCAGCTGTAGATGTGCCTTCGACACTCTTATGTGAAGGCTTCCCCTCTCGATGGCATACTGTGTACGTTGTTGCCTCAAAATGTTTTGTGGGCAGGGGGGATAAATTTTCCAAAGCCCACTGGAGCCGCTATCATTATCCAACGCGCTCATCTACAAGTCCCCCGCATCATAAAATGGTTAGTCCATCTTAAACTTTTGACCACCAAAAATTGTCAGACTGATCTTCATGGTCAGTTAAGCACACGTCCAAGGTCATTTGGAGATAGGCTATTTAAATGCTTTATTCTTATGGCCACAATTTTGTAAGTGCCCCAGTGCGTTAGAGGTGTTCGCCCTTGGTCGCACACAGGGGCGTTGTCCCTGGACCCCACAAGGGCGAATTGGTTCCACACCCACAGGGGAGAGTTTATCGCTACCTTGCCTTGGGCTCTGCTCAGTCCTAAATAATGATCTGCCTCCTACTTCGAATAGTTTGGCGGGGTCACTGCCAGGGCTACACACCACTATTGCTTTTACCTGTGCTCATAAACTAGCGATATATCACCCAAATGGCGTTCCATAAACTTGTCTTTAAATATCTCACATGCTGACTTTCTAAATTAGAATGTCGACATGGTAAGATAAATTATCTCACCATGTCGACTTCCTTAGCAAAGGATGTCGACATGATCAGTTAGTTAGTTAGTTAGATAAAATTTAACGACACACCAACACAAATGTGTTATATAGGGGAGCTTTTTACGTACGTAGAAACGGGCACGAGGAAACAAAGCAGAACTTAAACCTGACCGGACAAAAACATAACTCTGAACTATTTACAGAATTGTGTACACCGCGCTAGCAAACAAAATGTCCGTGATAACTATGTACAGCTAGTAATGTGTTATATAGTGTCAAGCAAAGTTTAAATACGGTGCAAGTCCTTCCCTTTAGTCGCCTCTTACGACAGGCGGGAAATACCGTGGGCATATTCTACAACCCCCAGCCCACAGGGGGCTCGACATGATCAGATAATTTATCTTACCATGTCGACATCCTAATTTAGGAAGTCGTCGTGTGAGATAATTTATCTAACCATGGTGACATCCTAATTTAGAAAGTCGACTCCCAACGTTACCTTTTGCCCCAACTGCCTCCCGGGCACCCTTGGGCAAGGTGCACCTATATTTTGCCCAGTGCTTTTTAAGTGCTGTTGACTTTGGGCGTAGTGTTGCCATCGGGCGTAATGTTGCCTTTGGGCGTTGTGTCGTACTCGGGCGTGTGGTAGCCTTTGGGAGTGTGGTTGACGGGTGAGACTTTGTTTTGGGGTGGTTTGTGGTTGTTGGGCTAAGGTGTTATTTTGGCTACAGTGGCAGTTTCTGTATCTCAGTCGTAAAAAAGACTTTCGTTCCCTGTTGTATGGTGTGTATAGTGTGTTTGGCATTGTGTTTGTGATCCGACACGGTGTTTGTTTGCGTTTGGGGTTCTTTAGTTTCTCAGTGCCTGTTTCTACGTACTTAAAAAGCTCTCGACTCCCTACATTAGGATGTCGACATGGTAACATGGTTACATAAATTATGTACAGAATTCTGTAAATAGTTCAGAGCTGTGTTTTTGTCTGGTCAGGTTGAAGTTCTACTTTGTTTCCTCGTGCCCGTTTCTACGTACGTAAAAAAGCACATAAATTATCTTACCATGTCCACTTCCTAAGCAGAGGATGTCGACATGGTAAGATAAATTATCTCGCCATGTTGACTTCCTTAATCAGGATGTCACCATGGTTAGATAAATTATCTGGCCGTGTCGACATCCTAGGGAAAGGATGAAAACTTGGTCAGATAAATTATCTTACCATCATGACATGCAGTGTGACACTTCAGGAGCTCCGTACACTAGAGATTGATAGTGTAATCGGCTCAAATGTCAATATTTAGAGTCCCACTAACAGAAATTTGATGAATATTTTAACAGAAAGCTTTGATCTGCTGACACCTTTCCAAGACAATGTTTACCCTTTTTTTGGACGAAATTTTGCAACTCGACTTACAAATCAATAAGGGATGTCAAATTACTTTTGGGCAACTTTATAGGATTCGTAAGTTAGGTAAGTTTTTCAATTTTCAGGCTTGTCATAATCTAATCCTTACTCTTGTTTTTAGTTACCTTGACTATGCTGTCTGTACTGTGGTTTACATATCTATCTTATCAACAAGTTACAGCGTGTGCAAAATGCTGATGTTCAATTTTTATTTAATGTCCCATCTTCTACACATGTAGCTCCTCTCCTTCAACTGGTTAACTGGTTGCCATTTATATACAGATTATAGTTTAAGCTTCTTACCCTGACTTTTAATACGCTCATTGGTACGGGACCTGCCTATCTTGAGGATCTGCTGTCTGTTAGAACTAGTAGTCATTGTACACGGTCCGTAAGTTGCTCTGATCTCTTTCTCCTCAGAGTCTACTCTAAATCATTTACAGCTCCCAAGTTTTGTAATAGTTTGCCTGTTGATATCCTTACTTGTAACACCCTTTATTTTTTAAGAAGAGGTTAAAAACGTATTTTATCGTCTTTATTTTGGGTAGAACTTTTAATTCTGATTTATTTGTTTTTTAAGCCCGTCTGTTTTTTCTTTAATTTCTACTTCTTTTGGTTTGCATCCTTTGTCATTTTTATGTACGGCACCTATGACTACTTCCCTGTGTAATTGACGCTTTATAAATTTTTTAACAATAAGAGAATTTTTTAGGAAAGGAATCTCCATATAATGTATTAACAAACTTAGTGTCATTTGACACATCGTTCTATCTCCTATTTTGGTGCAAAATTCATGAAAATGGGGTTAGGAAATAGTGGAGTAAAACATTCTGGGTGAAATGTGGCCCAAAGTGCAAAAAACAGATAATTATAGTACAATATTATAGTAGCACTCTCAAGTTGCAATTTATACAAGAATAACTCTAGTCAAAAGCTACCTGGAATTTTTTTTAAGGCAAAATTAACCTCCTCTTAAAAATGGAAAGTTACTAAGAGGGCAATGCACAGAGTTGCATATCTCATCCGCACACTTCATTCAACACATTTCACTCTTTGACGTGATTCTGGTCATTTTTACTTGTTTTGTAACTTTCAAAGTATACTTTAACTTAAAACAGCGCTGATAACAACTGTCGGTTCATCTACATCACTAATAAACCTAATGCATATGGAAAACATCTCTACACTTTGACCTCTGATCTTTACTAGTGGTCTACGAGAGTTTTCGTACCATGGGATGCCCTTGCACTGTGTTTGAAAAATATCGGTCAGCCATATAATGTGTGAGCTTCATTTTAGCACAATGTCCTCTTGGAAGATACAACTTCCCACTGTCCCTCCAAGTTTGAAGAGAATCGTTCCTGCCGACTAAAAGCAGTTTTTGAAACAAAATATATCCATTTGACCTTCTATCACGTGACTTCTGACCTCCGTTTTGTGGTGAATACATTTTTGTAGAACATTTCCTCCCTAACATACGCGTGAGGTTTTATACCAGTTCAAAGATTCCAATTAGAATTATAGCCAAAACACGATTTTTACACACTTTGACCTTAGACCTCTGGCCTATTACCTTTGATCTTTTCTTGAGGGGCCCGCAAGATACAACTTACTACCCTGAGATACTTTTCAACCAAGTTTGAAGAACGTCAGACCAGCTCACTAGGGGCAGTTCGTGACACAGTTTTGCTTAAGAACATACATTTTCTTCCATCAAGTGACCTATCACCTAGGTGTAAAAGAAAGCCACATATTTTGGCGAACTAGGATTTTACCTCAATGGGTACCTTTCCATCAAGTCTGAACAAAATTGGTTGGGCCGTTTAGGAGATATTTACAAAACAAAATGGAAACACACCCACACTCACTTACACACACGGGCACGTTTTAACCCCTTCCCTTATTATGGACTCCCAGCCACCCTGGAGTACCCCAACATGTGTTAGTCCTTTAGACTAACTCCTTAGACTAACTCCTTTAGTAACTTGGGAAAATAAACTGTTACCATGGCAACGGTTGCTATTTCAACCTGCGTTGTCATATATACCTTAACTGGAAAAGTGACAGCAATATCTCATCCTCCTCACGCACGAGGCGATGAGATACCAAGAGGGCAATCTTAGGATACCTTCCCACCAAGTTTTGAGGAAAATTACTTCAACCGATAAGTAGGAGTTTTTGACAGAACACTTGTACAATTGGCATTCTGACAAATGACCTTTAACCTCAGTTGCCTGGCAAACACAGGCAGGCACAATTCTTCTTCTTCGAAGTACAGCCAAAAGACCATTTTAAAACATTTGACTTTTAATCTCTGACCTTTGTCTTTTACTTTCGAGGGGTCTGCCAAATATAATTTCCTACCCTGAGGTATCTTCTCACTAAGTATGAAGAAAATCTATCCAGCCGACTAGTGACAGAATTTGATACAAGAACGTACATTTGGTATTGTATCGATATTTTAACCTAAAGTTTGACTTCGATTGCTCTTCCAACCACATATATTGTCAGTACGTGGCATCACCATTGTAAGCGTAAAGTCTCATTTCAGTGTAATGTTTCACCTTGAAATTCTTGCAAAAAAAAACAAAAACAAAACAAAACAAAAATAAAAAAAACAAAAAACGTTTATAACACAGTCCTAGCTTTACCCGAGGCCTCTGACCTCTGAGCTTTGACCATTCCTGCTGGAGTTCTGCGAGACTTAATTTTCCGCCCTGGGCGACCTTACTACCAACTTTGTAGAAAGTCGGTTCAGCCCAATACATATAGTTTGTACTTAAAATCAACGTTTTACCTTTCCTCAGTTGGCCTTTGAGGTCTGTTTCCCTGCCGGCCACATATACTGGTAAAATTAAACGTCCTTATTTTATGGAAGAAGTTTCATGGTAATACAATGTTACCTCTTGGATATACAGTAAACAGCTTATTGAAACAAAATTTTACCTTTGACTTTTACTTCCGATAGTACACGTGGCACAACGGTTATGTTTAGGATACTTTCCTACTGACTTTAAAGAAAATATGCATAGCCTTTTAGGAGATATTTACACACACACACACACCCACACACACACACACAAACTTGGACACACCTACTGACAGTATCTTCCCTTAGTTATGGATTTCCGCTCACCCTGTTAGTTAAGAATATTAAGCGTTACCGTACCAACGGTTAATTTTTCAACTGGAATTGCAGTTTATAGCTGAATTGACCAAGTGGTACAAACTGCAGCCTAGTAACGGAGCGATGAGATAAAAAGACGCAATAAACCAGCTTCTACTTAAACGGCCTATCTCATGTAGGTGAAAGAACGCTAAGTGCGGTAATATTCGACAAAGAAGAATTTTTAGGCTAACAAATTATACTTGCAGGATAGGTGCTTCATAACACAAAGAGAAATAAGAAACAAAGTGAATGATTTTACCTGGCAGTATTCCGCGTGACATTTTTCCTGAGGCTAGCATTACGTCACGGAAATTTAGAGAAGAATAATGAACAGTACATCGTTTATGAGATTTAGGGTCATCTGGAAATTGGATCCATTGAAGACTAGAAAGGTCTCCGGGAGTAAGGACGTCGACGTAGGCATTTTTTGGTGTTGTGAAGAATTCCTCTGGGAAAGTAGGGATGGAAATACGATTGTATGTGCGACTTTTCTCAACTATCACTGATACCATGGCGTAGTTCACAGTACCTTCACACATATATTCTAGTTGATCAAAACGTATAAGAAAAAACTGTGGAAGACGCAAAATTCACAGCAAGCTCTTAATTTTATTATCAAAGAAATCTCTTTCTTTGAAAAAAAAAAAAAATACTGGTCCACATTTGTAGAAGCGAGGGCAGATAGGATGAATTTAACATCTTTGGCGCAAAGACTTTTTCTTGGAAAAGTCATAGGAGTACTAGCTTTACCTGAAAAAAATGAGCTTTCAGATATTTGTCTCATTAACTCTTTTGTCATGGTGCTAAGAAGTACCATCATTTATAAAATGACGGAAATAAATTAATTACTGGTTACCTTCATTCAGAAATTGATGTCTGTAAGAGCCCCAGCAACCATTTTTAAAAATATTCATGACAAGATCAGTCTTCAAGAGTTGTTGCATTTGTGGCAACTCGGTGAAAGATGTAAACGAGTCTGAATCTTGGCTGGTATTAAAGAGGCATCTGTGATAAATAAAATGCATCTCAGCTGAAATCTGGATCTGGGAATATTAAAGTGAATTACCACATAGCTGTACACCTTTAAGACAATAAAACCAAAATATTTAGGAATTTTTGATGCTCACCTGATTTTGTCTCCTCTCTCTTCCTGCCTTAAACAGTTTACCAACCCAACGATGCCACTTTGACTGTTGTTTTCAGATATCAACCATATCCTGCTAGAATTATCCTGATCTTGTATATAACATAACTCGTTCTTGACCTCTTCTACCCAATTAAAGTCTTTTCCTGATACTGAGATAATGATAGCGTTGCTTCCAGTGGGGTCTTGATTTCTTTTACGACATAGAAACAAAGTGGACAAAGCGCCATCTGACATTTGTTGAATCAATTCAAATCCAGTCTCCTGAATCACATATTCCCACTCTGCACATGCTAAGCAGGATCTTGAGGTCATATCACACGACACATTACTCGATACGCCAACCATGATCTCATAAAAATCCATAAGCGTATCACAATTTGAGGTAATTTCATGAAGTAAGAGAAAACCCCCGTCAATAAGTATTGAGTGAATGTTTTGCAATGTTTTACTGATATTTTTAGATTGTTGTGCTAGTCCTCGAGCAGCAATAAGGTTTTTTGTTTCTATACCATTTATATTTTCTCTATTAATATCCAGAAATTCAGTTTTAATTTTGAACATCTCAAGCTGATTTGCGAAAACATTGGATAACTTTTCAACATGGGTGTCAGTTGCTGTGAAGTCTAACTCCAGCAAAGGCTGTGACATCATACATGGTGCTATGAAATTGAAAAATCCACCAAATCTTGCACCGATTTCAAGCACTTTTACTTTTCTTGTATTTGAGTTCTCCCAAACTACATCTAATAGGTTCTTAAATGAATGACTCTTGGGAAGATGAGAGAGAAGTCTATCATGTGTAAGTTCCAATGCATGGGAGTCAATAATGTCCAAAGCGGTTTTTAAAAAATCGTTACCTCTTTTAACTTTACCAATCTCGTGCAGCACCTTGCTGTAACCGCAATCATCAAGGGACAGGTATGATGTCAGCCTTGCTTTAAAGTCGTTTTCGTCAATAATATTAGATATTCCGACATCTGGACCTTCCATTGTATTTTTAAATAGGCCTAAGCCATTTCTTAATACAACTGAAAAGTATTCTTTGCAGACTTTCTCGTACTCCACAACATCATTCCGTAGTGGAATGTTCCCTTTTCCGTAGGGAACAAATTCAAGGGACTCCAGTGTAACAGTTTCCTTGATTTGCCGCTTTTGAATCATCGCTGTATACAAGCCTTCTATTTCTACCCCACCAGAACAGCACGTGCCCAAGACTGTATCCACAAAGACGGGGATTTCTGTTTTAAATGTAGTAAGCATACATATGAAGTAGGGTAAGACTTGTGTTTTCCAAAATATGCATAATATGTTGTAAATGATTATGTAAAGACATCAGTACGCAAAATCTTACCACTAGCGTTAAGACTTCCCGTTATCTTGCTGGTGTGATGTGCTGGGTTTATACGAATCGTCCGTACTCGAGTCGGTAAAAAAAGACTTCTACTTGGGTTCTCTTTTCCAAAAACTGTCATCTGTAGCATAGTGTCCAAGAATGTTACCCAATTGCCATTCCATTCAAGGACCGCATAGTTTCCTGTGGAAAGGAATAAGAAAATCCTTTCTGGTTTTTCAACTATAAATGTGGACAGACATTGGGCAAAATGACTCCATCCATGTGCATCCTATCTGAGACAATGTGTTGTTATAAGACGTGTGTTAAGTGCCATCCTGAAAGATTCCCCTTTTTTGTGTGTGTAAAGCGTGTGCGCTGTCGCTGTCGAAAAGTTCCAAAAATTACCATCATTCCTTTTGCCTTGTTTCACAAGGATATAGGATTTTAGTTGTTTATCTGGATGAGAAAAAATCACTACGTGTACCTGACTAACTATTGTCTACTGGTTAATTTTTCCAGGGCTCATTTAGAGCAATGAATACTTGAAAAAGGATACACTGACTGTAATACACCATCAAGGTTAGGTTAGGTTAGATGAGGTTTAACGTCCCAGTTTCCAACCAGTTGGTTCAAGTCGAGACGACCACGACCTTTTTTCCAGTTGTGGTTCACTGGCTGCTGTAATACAGCATCAAAAGCACATCTTCATTAAAACCTTAGGAGCATCACGCATTTCTGATGAGGACATGGTAATGGCTTATGTGTGAGCTTTGCCAAAGGGGTTGCGAACAAGCGGGTTTTGGTTTTGCCTGGCCAGCTCGGAGAATAGATTAACATCGGTTGCAAGTCAGAATTGTCTTACATGGCCTTACTCAGCAGTTTGTGTTGTAGTGTCTTATATTCACGACCTGTCCTGCGTGACACGGAAACGAATTCCTTTTGTGTCAGATTTCAATGAGGAAGGTTCGAAAAGCCAAAAATGTCCCGAAACAATTTACGGTCATGTGAAGCCGAACGAATCCTAGAAAAGGAAAGTCGAGCTGAAGAGGAAAATAAGTGGCCCTGTTCCATAAATGACAGAAAGGGGGTCTAATGATACATAGTGTGTCGAATCTCTTTATCCACGGGGAGTCTTACGTGCGCCCTAAATATTTACCCAACACTTTATGTTCTGGTTTAAAATTCATCGAAGTAGTGTGAAAACAGCAATAGTTTGATTTTTCCGTAGAAGAATTTGTTTCAATGTCTGTTTTGATTGTATCTATTATCAAAAAACGTTAAAAGACCAAGTTCTTTTTTTTTATCTTTTTTAAAGTGCTCTAATGTTAATGTTAGAAGAAAGATTTTTACTAACGGTTCTTTTAGTTATAATTCCAGACATTGTAAGAATTAAACTTCATACTCTCTGCCCAAAATCTACAAATAAAATTCAAAGGAAAATACCTTCAACTGTTGATCTTTTCACTCCTTGGAAGCTTTGGCCATAGTTGTACCCCATTAGCCGTAATTCCTTATAAAAATCGTCTTGAAACACAGTGAGGGAATCATCATGTGCTGGTAATCCTGGCTTGGTTGAAACAAAAGGGTTATCCGGTATCGCGAATTTCCCCGAAACAACTAATTCGTTGGTTTCACTTATATTAAACGAATTGGCAGACTGTACAATGTTAACGGTAAATGTTAGATGCCCTAAATGAAAAAGCAAAGAAATTGTTATAGGGACATGGCTTACCACGAAGAAAGGATTTTATCTTGTTTGGAGTACCTACTATTCTACCCCATCACAAAATGGCTTCGGAATTATATAAAGAAACACAATGATCAGCTTCAGTGTGCAACCTAACCGTCAGATGGGGAAAATTATGAGCGCCTCTCTCTTTTTCGTCGGTGCTTCAGTTAAGACTAAATCGTATTGAGCTATTTTTATTCGTTGTTTTGAAGCAATCTAAATTCTAATTTTTAGGCAAGTGGTTAGTAGACGAAGTAGTAAAAACAGTCGAAGTAGTAGTCCCAGCAGCAGAAATGGTAGCGTTAACGGTAACCGGGGCAGTAGTAGTAGCATTGATAGCAGTAACAGTAATAGAAACAGTAACAGTAGTAGTGGCGGTAGTAGTAGCAGTGAAATTAAAGTAGCAGTGGTGGTATAAGTAACAGTAGGAGTAGTAGCAGTATAAGTGGCAGTAGCAGTAGTGGAAGTAGTAGAAATTGGAATAAGAGTAGTAGCAGAAAGTGCCAAAGCTGTAAATCAGGCCATACGTTGTTTCAAAAGGTAGGCTTATAAGGCCAACCTAAAAGTTTTGCTTTTGTAAACATTAACTTTGGGAACATTTAAGCAAATTTACTAGATGCAAGGAAAGTAAATTTACCCCTTTAGAAAATGAAGGATAGGACAATTTAAATAATTCAAATTTTTTAGAAAAATCCCATGAGATCTTGTGCAAAACTTGAAAAAGTCATAAAAACCGATATTGCTATTTTAAGGCGTTCAATATGTACTTTGCAAAACAGGGATATGGAATTGGTCGTGACTAAATGCCAAAAATGAAATTTCGTTAACTACGAAATGATATTTCCTTATCAACTGAGACTGTGTAGGGAAGTAACTTTTCAATTACTACGTGCAACATCCATGGGCTGCTGTCCCCAAATGTTTGGGTAAGTATATTACCTTCACGGATTTAAAGTTTAACCACAACTTCTGAATAAATTTACATTTTTTTTTATTTGGACATCCAGTGAGTAAAAAGAATATTCACATTTTACAAGGAACCTATTGAATGTGACAAAAAGATTGAGTACATGTCCTCTTTAACCTGTAGCAATTGTTTGTTCCTAACTCAAAATGTTTCAATTTAAAGGAGGTTTAATTTAGTGCAAAATGTCTCCAGTACTCATCAAGGTCACAGAAGTTAATTTAAGGTATGCTGATTGCCTCAGAATCCTTTTAGTTTTCTTAATAAATTAACACCCTGTTTTTCTTGAAATGAGCTTTTTACGTACGTAGAAACGTGTTTTTCTTGAAATTTGATACTGGAATGTTTGTAGATCTAGCATTAAATTGTGCCTTGTACAGTCAGTGGTGAACAAAAATGTTTAATGTTCCTTTCAGGGGTGCCGATATTATAATACTATGGCTCATCAATGTGACGTCACAGATATCCAATCATGCTCTGAGCCTCTCGAAAAGGGCAGTAACCCATCACAAAGAATAATAGAGTTATGAGAAAATAGCCATTCACAGTGAGGTGATCACTTAAGTCAGCAGAAGTCTACCATTTGGCACGGGAGCTGTTGTGGTGTGATGAGTTTCATTTTGGTAGAAATCAGTTTGTGGAAAGGGGTTCACCTTTAAGCAGTTCATGTAGAAGGGATAATTTGCTCAAATAAAAGAAGGCATTTCACTGAATATACTCGGTTTGTATTTGCAAAATAGCACTGGAAACAACGTAGCGTAGGCGTAGATAAACGGTGGAGGGTACTCGATCCACTAAATAGCCACGTCCCCAGTAACCTCACTGGAAGGGGCAACGGTGAGAAAATATACGAGTACCGTATTTGAGGCCACATTGAAATTGTGGGGCTGCCAAGAGTCAGCATGATAAATTTGGCGTATCTTTCTCAGTATTTTTCCTACTGCAACTTGGCAGTGTCATAAAAATATCAAACAGGAAAAAAGCAGGAATTCTTATTCTTCCTTTAAATGTCGACCTTGGTATGAGAACTTAAATTGCTTTCATTCTCACAGCCATTTTAAACTTTTTACAAACTGAGATAATTTTTATGTCTAGTAACTGATCTGTTATAGGGCCCATCCAGTGTTGCACTAACATCAACTTGCATCTCGCTTCATATCTGAAAAATGTTCGGAGACAGCGGTATTTCAGAAGATTTTCATCTTGGCCTCGTAGAGGAAATCGCGCAGAAATATTACAGGAGTCAAATTAGAATTCGTGGTAAATATATTGATCCACGTAGCCCTAATTTAAAACTCCTGTAACTTTTGGACTGGGATACAGTTCAATGAATACGACACTTCCACCAGTGTCCTTTTATAATAAACAGGTTTATCCAATAGACCTTTGAACTGAGACTACCTACAGCTAAATGTAATTATGTCTAGGGTGTTTCCATCATTCCAACAAAAAAGATTAATCCGGCTGTAACTTGCACAAGGTTCTCAGAAACTACTTATATTCACAACCTTTAGCACCATGCAAAAGCAACAACTTCACATCTGTTTGATATCAAACATCTTCACATCAACAATGATATTCTTACATTTTTCCTAAATAGTCATTTGAAACAGTAATGTCGAGAAGGATCAGATAATATGGAAATTGTGCTCCCATCTCATCAACCTGATGCCAGGGTAGACGTTTGCAGCTCCTCAAATACTGTATGGCGTTTTAATTACCCTTCAGTTTTGCTTTACCAAAGAACAAGCTGTACGGCTAAAAGGAGCATTGCAAAAGACTGCAATAACGCAACATGCTACTAAGCACTCAACACAAGATTGACAGCCCTTTCAGCAGCAATTGCAAACAATCTCCAAAGAGTAGGCTGGAAGTCAGGGTAAATCTTTTCTGCTTGATTAGAAACCGTCTCTTTCAAGTGAAAGTTTGTTTAAACATCCATTGATGGAAAATTGAAAAATAGCAATATTCCCAAAATGAATATTGAAATAAATGAGAGTTATATATATATATATATATATATATATATATATATATATATATATATATATATATATATATATATATATATATATGTGACATTTTGCAGATAATTAAGCTAGGAAAATTCGATATGTTTAAGAAACTCATTATAATGGACTACTGATTTGTGTTTTGAATATACCCTTACAAAAAAATTGTGTGGCAAAAGTTCCAATACCACACGTGAAATACTGTGTCAAACTGTGCAAAACTATGGTGGGGTGTGGAGAGGAGTGAAATTTCTGTGAATTTTTACGTGACAGTGTGTGTCATTAATAAACAGTTGACACACTTTTTCAAAGTGCCATGCATTGAACAGCATTTTCACAGTTTGAACCATGGGCGTCCGCAGAAAAAAATTCAAAAAAAAATTTTTTTTAGGCGGCCCAACCTTTTCATGGGAAATATTTTACTCCCAGAAAAGAGTTTAGATGCTACTTTTACATAGTGTTGACAAAGGTGTAGCCAGAAATTTGTCGAGGGGGGGGGGGCCCATAGACAGACTCTCAGCGCTCCGCGCCACCATGGGTTGCCCCAAAATGCTTCCCAGATTGCTGGAAATGGCACTTCCAAGGCCTATTTACCGCATATAAAAAGGGAAAACATAAGCAATATCGTAAATATAAACTTTAAAAAAATACTAGAAATATGCTCGGGGCTGCTGGGGCCTGAGTGTTGATATTTTTATTCAATTCCTGTTTTGAGAGTAGAAATTTACACTGATTGAACTGTTAAGAAATGTTGATGTTATATTTTCTTCTTTTTTTTCTTAATTTTTTCTTCGTTTTATCAACTTTTTGATTTTCCGGGGGGTGCCCCCCTTGCCCCCCTCCGGACGCCCATGGTTTGAACATGAGGCAAAGTGCGGAAAACCGAAAATCACGCTTTTACACATGTAACAGGAGGCAAACTGGGGTAAAGTAGGCAAAGTGTGGAGATGTGTGGAGAAGTGTGGTGCTGAGTAAAGTAAATTCAATAGTTCGATTTCGTTCACTGGCCTTGTTTGCCACAATTTGCCGTGGTTTGCCACATGTGTCAACCTGACACAGCTTTCCCAACTTTGACCCAGATTTCAAGGTGTGACAATCATGTAGGGAAAAGAGTGGTCCTGTGTGTTAGATTGGTTCCAATACCACATGTGTCACCACGCATAACCACTCTTTTTTCCTTATGTATTTTCATATGCTCTGGCACACGTGATTACGTGTGTTCACATGTGGCATACCGCACTTTTTGTAAGGGTATTCAGATAAAATTGAATTTAATGGGCTTCAAAAGCTGCATATTAAAGTTTAAATTCAATGTGCTTAAAAAGGTGTGTACATAAAGGAAAACATTTAGTTGTTGCCTATATCCTCAGAAGGTTGAATAGAACATTGCTATTAGATGTAGTTACTTAGATGTAGGTTAATGTGGTGCTTGGTGCTCGAAGTGACAATAGTGTTAACTCAGTGCTCGTAAATTTTGCTAGTTTTCTCACTGATTATTATTCATCTTTGTGTATTTCTTCATCTGGTTAGTTTGAAAGCTTCATTTCTTTCTTAGTTGTCAGTTTTTGTTGTCTGTTGCTTTGTTTTGGTGACTTTCCTCTGTGTTTCCTTTTCCGTCGTCTCTTGTCAGGTATTTGTTGTTGTTGTTACTATCCTAACACATTGTCTGTGTCAGTGTTTGTGTGAGCCTAACCTTACCTGTTCATGTGTGTTTTGTCGTAGGCCATTGTGTAAAGCCTAACAGTTATATTTAGGCTTTTAGTCTGCAAGTCTAAGGTTAGTGGCCTTAGGCCTAGTTAGCTTCTAACTTAATATTCTAACGTTAACTTTAGGCCTATAGCCCAACGTTAGGCTAGCTACAGTATCACCTAGTTAACTTAGGCTACTACTACTGAGTACTACTACTAGAGGGTCTAGGCTAGTTTTCTTTATATTATTAGCCCAAGGTCTAGCCAATACTTGAGGCTTTAGCTTATAGGGGTTAGCTACTGTAGCTCTTACTTTCCTTCATAGCTAACTTTTTAGATTTATTGTATTGTTGCCTGTTCCCGTACTGTACCTTTTTGTTGATTACCTATGGCTGAAGACCAACTTATTTGTTGTGATGATTGTGGTATGTGGGCTGAATTTGTTAATTTGGGCCTAAATTGCACATTTGAAGAAGCATCTAGAGATACCTTTGTTTTTGTTTGTCAGAAGTGTAACCGCCTAAAAGAACTTGAAGGACTTTTGGCTGCTGCTGACAGCTCAAACGGGTGGGTTTCAGTACAGAAAGGTAGAAAGTCTGTTGAAATTGTTGAGGGGTGTCCAGCTGTTGAGACATCAAATTCTTTTTCGGGATTATGAGTGGAGGATATTGTTCAGGAGGTTGTAGAGGAATCAAAGGAGAGGGACTTTGGTATTTCTGGTGGTCTGTGGGAGGGTGAAAAGGCTAAGGGTAAGGTACTGTTTGTTGGGGACTCCATTACTCGGTATACTGATAGGGAATTTTGTCAGAGAGGCAGAAGGAACAGGGTAAGGATTTGTCTCCCGGGTGATAGAATTGAGGACATTTCGGCCAGAGTTGGCAAAATTGTTGGGGATGAGGAAGTTGTAGCCGTGCAAGTGGGCACTAATAATCTCAGTCGGGACATCAAATTTCACTTAAGTCAAAGTATAAGGAACTGATTTGTAGGCTAAAGTCGACACGTTCAAAAGGGGTTGTTTGTGGTATTCTCCCTCGGTTTGATAGGAAGGTCTCTTGGGGCAAAATTTTGGGATTTAATAAGTGGTTGAAAAACGAGTGTGCTCTAGAGGGTTTTCTCTTTGTTGATACCTGGGCTGGTTTTGTAAATAGGAGGGATCTTTTTGCTAAAGATGGGTTGCACTTGTCGAGCATAGGCGCTAATGAGCTGGGCAGGCTGGTTTCTAGGGCTGTTGATTCGCAGGTGTCAAACTAGAGTCAGGGGTGAGGTCAGCCAAGAATGGGGGGTTTCTGAGTTTTATTGTGCCCAGAGTGATTGTGTTAGTAACAAGGGGAAACATGTAAATAGGGCAGTTTGTGGAATGAAGGTCATGTTTGCCAATGTTCGCAGCCTTTTCAATACGTTCAGTGAGTTCCTTGCTCATATTTCCATAGACAATCCAGACATAGTTGGGGTTACTGAAACTTGGCTCCATAGTGATATCAGCAACTCTGAAATTCAGGTTCCTGGGTACAAAATTTTCAGGCAGGATAGGGCTGATACTGTCTGTGGTAGGGGTGGAGGGGTTTTACTGTATGTTAAGGATAGCATAAATTGTGTTGATGTCACCAACAAGTTTTCTTCAGGATCTTCTAACTGCTTGTGGTGTGAAATTAGTTTTGGCAATGAGTCTTGCACTCCTTTAGTTGTTGGTATTATTTATCGTTCACCAAATTCTTGTGCTGATAATAATCAGAGTTTGTTCGAAAGTTTTAGGATAGTTTCTTCAAAAAGGGCAGTTGTGTTTGGGGATTTCAACTTTCCTGATATTGATTGGCATTCATGTACTAGTGGGTCACATGGGAGGGATTTTCTCGAGGCAGTGTCTGATGGTTTCTTTACCCAGCATGTTCTGTTTCCCACTCGTGAGGACAATTGTCTGGATTTGGTACTAAGTACTGATGAAAACATGGTTAGAAATGTAGCTAGTGGTGGTAAGATAGGATCTAGTGACCATGACCTCATAAGTTTTGAGTTACTTTGTTTCAGCAAACTTCAAGGTAGTGACAAAACTGTTTTAGATTTCAGCAAGGCTAACTTTACTCATGCTAAAGAGCTTTTTACCATAGATTGGGTTGCACGTTTGTCTCACTTAGGTCCTGCTGAAGCATGGAGTGTCTTTCGTACTATAGGTACTGACACTACAAAGTTGTGTATCCCACTCAAGAAAGCTGTGGTTAAAAATAGGCCAATCTGGATGTCTAGAGAGGTACTTAGAGCAGCCAGGAAGAAACGTAAGTGCTGGCGTCGATATAGGGTCAGTAAGAATTCTGATGACTTTGCAGTCTACAAGAAGCAGGAACTCTTAGTTAAAAATTTGGTTATTGACACTAAAGCTAAGTTTGAAAAGCAATTGGCCAAAGAGGTTAAGGTAAATCCAAAATCTTTTCATGCCTATGTCAGGTCTAAGCAGAAGGTTAAGGAGGGTGTTGGGCCTCTCCAAGGTAATGAAGGCACACTAGTTACTGATCATCAGAATATGGCTAATTTGTTAAATGATTATTTCGTATCTGTTTTTACCAAGGAATCATCTGTTTTGGGGACTTGTAGGGATTCTGATAATTCTTTTTTAGTTAGTGATGTTGTCTTCTCTGAAGAGTTGGTTTGTAATAAGCTGAAGAGTTTAAAAGCTAGTAAGGCCCCTGGGCCTGATGGGATCCATCCTGCCATTCTCCATGAATGCTCCGAGATTTTGTCAGTTCCTCTTTGCATTATTTTTCAGAAGTTTCTGGATTCAAACTTTGTACCTGCTGACTGGCGGATTGCTAATGTTACTCCAATTTTCAAAAAGGGGGATCGGAGCTTGCCTTGCAATTATAGGCCGGTCAGTTTAACTAGTGTTGTGTGCAAAGCTATGGAATCTGTAATCAAGGATTGTCTGCTTAAATATCTCTTAGATAATGGGTTACTCAATCTGTCACAGCATGGTTTTATACCGAGTAGATCTTGTGTTACTAATTTACTAAGCTTTCTTGAGGATGTTTCTTTATCTCTTGACTGTGGTCACAGTGTTGATGTCATTTACTTTGATTTTTCAAAAGCCTTTGATAAAGTTCCATTAGGTAGACTTATGGTTAAACTGCATAGGTTAGGCATCAAGGGCAGTTGTGCTGACTGGATAAATTCATGGCTCAATGGTAGATCTTAGAGAGTTGTTGTTAATGGTAATTTGTCTTCTTGGAAAGAAGTTACAAGTGGAGTTCCATAGGGTTCTGTTCTTGGCACGCTTCTTTTCTTAATTTTCATCAATGATATTGATAGCTCTCTCACATCTAGTATTAGTAAGTTCGCTGATGATACTAAGCTCTATAGGAAGGTTAGTGATAGGGATGATGCCTCATTACTGCAAAAAGACTTGGATAGGTTATTTTCATGGTCTCAGACTTGGCAAATGTCTTTTAATGCAGATAAGTACAAAGTCCTTCACTTTGGTCCTAAAAATTTCAGCTATGATTATAACATGAATGGTAGTATTCTGAGTGATGTGACTTTTGAGAAGGATCTGGGTGTAGTTATTACAGGTGATTTAAAGCCATCTAGACAGTGTGCAGCTGCTGCTGCTGCTGGGGCTAATAGGGTGCTTGGATTGATCAAGAGGAATTTCAGTAGTTTTAGTAAAGAAATTGTACTAAATCTGTATAAGCAGTTGGTAAGACCCCACCTCGACTATGCAGCCCAGGCTTGGAGTCCCTTCTATGAAAAAGACAAGCTTCTTTTAGAGCAAGTTCAGAGGAGAGCCACTCGCCTTATACCCGAGGTGAGACACCTACCTTATCATGTTAGACTTAAGCATCTTGGGCTTACCACCCTAGAGTTGAGAAGGATTAGGGGGGACATGCTTCAGGTGTACAACTTTCTCTCTGAAAGGAATCCTTTGTCCTCTTGCAATTATTTAAAGGTTCAATGTAATTCTCGGGTTCGAGGCCATTGTAAGAAGCTAGTTAAGAATTTTGCAAGGCTTGACATTAGGAAGTTCAGCTTTTCTCATAGGGTTGTTAACGAGTGGAATAGTCTGCCTGAGTGGGTAGTTAACTCCACATCTGTGCACTGCTTTAAGGTTAACATTGACAAGTTCTTCCATAAGTGTGGTAGAATCTAATTGTGCTGGGCTCGTTTGGTGTTGGTTGGTTCTTTGTTTTCAGTTAAGGTTGTATGGACTTCAGGGCATCTTATGGGGCCTTAGCCCTCCTTTGCCCTTTAACCTGTTATGTTATGTTATGTTAACATTGCTATTAGATGTAGTTACCCTATGAAGAAAACCACTGGCGTCACCCTAGAGCAGGAAACATCCGGTCCGTGTGCCGTATGCTGTTCGCCGGACCATTTTATCCCGTCCCCAAGGAAATTCATACATGCAAATACATTTTCTTTTAAAACGAAATGGTAATAATCTTTGCACCCACCGCGTCCAACATCTATCCTGCTAATATCACTTGCCTGATATTTCACGTAAAACTGTCGCAAAACTCTACCAGGATGTTACCAGGGAGGTGTCATTCTAATGGCAACTTTCTGATAATAGGGACTTTTTATATTACTAAAACACCAGTATGCACAATGTAAGGTTTCCATCATTTCCTGAGATATAATTAAGGTGCAGAATCTTTGTACGTCTAGTGGTAACCAGATAACAAAAGCTTTGCGTGAGAGGCATTGAACACAAGTGCACTATCACATTTATTGGTCGATCTCTTACAGTGCGTAATTGTGCACACTTCCTTATCCCTTGTGTACATTCGGGAAGTGGGATAGGGCTGTCCCCCCGAATCAACCGTTAAAAAGTGGATAATTTTTTAATGTTCAGTGAAGAAAAAGTAAAAGAAACAAATTATTTCAGAGTTCGATGGGGGGCATGACCTCTGCCTCCCCTGTGGCTAGGCCAATGATTCCAAAGTTAGCATGACTATCATAGATGATCTGCTAGTTGAAATACACAGGGAATTGCTTCAAGATGTTACTTTAATCATGTCCAAAAATAGCTGAAACCACGCTCCTCAGCGTTGATCACTGTCAGGGATAATGAACCCCTACCACGCCCGTAGCTAGGGTCACATGATTATGGGTGTGAAGGCCCTCAATTCGGAATGGTTGGATGTTTTTCGAACAAAGTGGCGGCGTTTCAGGTACACTTTATTAGGCGCTCTGCGTTTTTTTATACAGCTGTGGTGATCCTTCCTTTGCCCCTACATAAATGATAGTCCTGGGGGAGGGGATTTCCCCCTCTCCTTTGAGAAATTTTGTCAACTTAAGGTTGCTCAGGTGCAAAATGGTGCTCTCTTTGGGATATTTTGGAGCTGATCGTATATGGCTTGAAAATGTTCATAACTTAGTGAATTCTAATTTTCCGACTGCCCGGATGCTTTTATTAGCTGCAGTGGCGACGCGTAAATTGCACCTTTTTATGCACCATGCGTTTGTATACAGCAGTGGAAATCTTTCCTTTGTCACTAAATGAAGGTGTCGCCCTGGGGGAGGGATCTAAGGGAAGGGGTTTCCCCTCCCCTTTGGGAAATTTTCGTAAATTTAACGTTACTCAGATGCAAATATGGTACTATCTTTGGTTTATTTTTTGAGCTGATCGAATACGTTTTCAACAACCTTCCTGAAGCCTCCCTTTTGGCTACTTTTTGGCAGCTTTTCCGCAAAAATACCTGCGTTGTGTCAACAAACCCTTTCTTGGACTATTATGAAAATTTTCCTTTATTTCATTGTGCATTTTAAAAGGGCATCTAAGGCTGGCAAGTGCCTGTATAGGACCTCCTGGAAGCTCTGGATCAATTATATAAATGAGGCAATGGCCTAATGTTATTACCTGACATATAAAATGGTAATATAGATTATGGCGCTAAGCACTTTACATCTGTCGTGTTTGTACTAATTTTGAACAAAAATCCAGACGAACAGCTTCCAGCAATAGAGAATCGGGAGGAGGGAGAGAATAGGCGCAGTAAGGTGATTTTAGACCTCCCTGATAGGTGTAGTAAAATGTGTGAAGGACTAACAAGCGCGTTTCAGCTTTTTCTTCGTAAGTGTGTTAGTAATAACCACCCAAACCGATAATGGCTTCACGCAAAGGGCTCGGTAAAAGTTTTTTTCAAAAAAATGTATAACGGCTACAACGTGCTTTAAAGTTTTAACCTTCCACATCATGCTTACAAGTTACATTGAAGGATCCCATATTGATGCGGGCCCCTATACAGATGTTTGGAGATGTATTTCTGTTTTCGGAAAGTGTTGTGATCAGAATAGGTCCTTGTATAATCACCTTTTCAATGGTCATGAGATGGAGTTCAAACTGTAACGCATGCGCGCGAAGCGCGCCAAAGTTTTTCATCAAATGAGATTTCCCTGGCAAAATCTGCATTTAGAATCTGCATCGAGACACTTTCAACAAACCTACATGCCACTCAAAAACCAGTCAAATAGAGCCACGACTCTACTCTTTACGAAGAGTGTGTGTGTAGGGGTGCATTTGATATTGCGTCCCAGACCCATCGAAATGTGGGGGGACATGTCTTCCTGTGCCCCCCAGGATTGACGCCCATGAGAGTTTCGCAAAAACATGTTGTGTTCGACAAACTCCGGGACCTACAACCTGAGTATTGGGAGTGCCAGGCGCGGGTCAAAGAAAGTCCGTGATCCATGTGCATTTCACAAAACTTACATAAAAACATAATGAAGCTAGGGAGAAGATATAATTTAAGAAGTAAGATAGTTTAGAATATCAGATAACTTTTTCAGTGCATGAAGGAAAAACAAAACATATGTTCCTTCTTTGACGAAATGCCTTTTTGGCGCCCTTTGCCCGTTTTCATGTCACAAAATGGTCTCATTATTTCATCCTGTACAGAAAACAGATACACTGAAAATATTTTCCAATGTTACATTGAAATCACACTATCTGTCCTACCCTACAGTCCCCTTTCGTCATTGAACCGACTGTCTATTGCTCCTATTTAAGCGTTATGGAAGAAATAAGTCAAACCTACATTTTGTAGTTTTATTAGTGTCCGCGCACTGCTTGAAAAAGAACTAAATGAGTAACAGGAAGCATTCGGCTGACCCGCTTCTCCACCAACCAGGAGCGTCACCCCTTGATAAGCTAAGTCTAGGATTCAGTTAAAACATGAACCATAAGTACATAAAAAACAAGTAATGCTTGATTCCCAATAAAAAAAATGATGACGAATTGTTCCAAACGTCAGGAAAAGTAACTTAAAGAGCAGCTAAGAGACGTATTTAGATTAATAACATAGGTTTAAAATTAGATCTTGCATCAGTTTCATGCCCTAACTCAGCGTCTGTACCATAACAGGTTAGTAAGAACTAATACTAAATCAAAATTACCAGTTGAACACTACTTCATTATCCTTGAGCAAAACCTACCAGATTTCGCTATGACAGTTGCTCGATGGATAGTGATATCTTCAAACTCTATTGGTAGTTTCTCTGGTACAGTTCTCATCATATAAGCTATGGCCTGCCACGCAAGGACAATATGGCCAGTTGCTGGAAACAAAATTTGGCCATCCACGTTATGATGTTTTACAAACCTATCCTTGCCATCTTCACCAGCATCTAGTAGTGACAAATTTTTAATAAAATGATAATGATTTCTCTGTTGCCATTACTGCCTCAAAATAAAAGTAACAATACTTGAAGTAACTCGTTTACGATAAATATATAACTAGCAATATGAAAGAAGTAGTTCGTGATGTGTTGATGAAAATGATAAAGTCTAACAACGAAATATAATTTCTAAATAGGTCTATTAATGAAACAGACACCCGCACTATGACCGCACCAAACCGTTTCCTTTGAAGGCAGTTGAATAAAATCTTCATTACTTTAACAGGCTATGACAAAAAGCAAAATAAAAGTGTTACATCTTCAGTAGAACTAGGTTGATTTTATCAGCTTGTATACTAACCATTAAATTTCTCAAAATGACACTGTACCCAAGTTTAGCATTAGCAGCATCACCAGACTCATCAAGGCATTGTTAAACTTTACCTTATTAATGTGTAACTGTATGTATCATCCAGGTGATCGAAATGATTTTAAAAGCATCCATCTCGTTAACAATTTCAAAAACCGGTCATCAGGTAAAACTTGATCAATGCTTTATTTTTCTTGTTTTGGGGGGAGGGGGAGTTGTCAGTATACATTAAAATTCCGTGCTATCACTAGCCTAAAAGCAACTCCAAAACTCCAAAACCTAGTTTTGGATCGTTTTCTAAAGGAATTAATCAATGAGACAATATATTTTCACATAGAAAGCCTTTCAAGACTTTTGAAGTAGAAAACCACTAAAGAGGAACAAGACCATAAGGGGTTACAAAACTTCCTGGATGGATCTCTTAATTAAGCCCCAAGCTTTTTGCCATTGCCTATTTTAATCGATTCTGATCGGGATTAGCTTTAAAGAGGAGATAAAACACGTACATTAGTCAAGAAGCCTAAAGAATATTTGAAGCTGAATATCCTCAAACTTATTTATCATACAAGTAAAAAAATATGCCACTTACTTATTGTTTTTTTAAATACGGAACTATCTGGCAGAAACTCTTCCCATGATGGAACAGCCCATTCTTTGGAATGGTCCCATTTGATTCCTGGTGATAGCATTGGAGTACCTGAACCGACAGGGTATTCAACTGGTGGATACAACTTCTTTAGATCCAATGTTAGACCAAGTGTAAACAGCTGTCCGATTTTTGACATGAAGTAACGTAGGTTGTCTGACTCTTCTTTGTTCATAAGAGATATACAATCTGATTCTGCCTGGAGACTCTTCTTCAACAGGGCCTGCATCAAGCCGTGTGGGGCAATTTCGATTACAATTGCTTTAGATGGTATCTTACGTACTGCATCATAAAATCTAACTGGACTAACAAGGTTGTTAACAAGATAAGATGAATTAAACCTTTTTGCTTGTTCAGTTTGTATTTGGTCTTCAGGAACGGAAGTACTTATCCAAGAAGCCGATCTGGGAATACTCTTGGCAATAACCTGCGTTTGGAACAAGATATTTATTTAAATTAGCAGTAACTGAAAATTACGCAACCAAAAACCAAGTTGAAAACTTCCCCCCAACAAACTGTTACTGCGTTGAATGACTTCAATGGAGCGTTAAAACATGCCCCCACAATTATTCTAACTGTGTAGTTTGGCTTAATTAGTATCTTTTCCAATTTGTGAAAAGGTAAGACCAGCTATTTGAGATGATTTTCTATATTGTTTCCATTTAGAAGAATCTCTTCAAACTCAGTTGCAAGTTGTCTTATGATAGTACAGCAGATGGGTTGTATGTAGTATGAAATTTGGCAAACAGCAAGAACAAGCCCTAAGAAAGATATTGGCTATTATGCCATCCCAGATTTGTTCTGATACATTAACAGTGGCCACTTTTCAAAATTGACGTTATGATATTTATTTTACCTATATTTTTGTACCATGTTTTGTGAAAATAGTTGTCTTGGTCACTAAAAAACTTGGATTTTACATACATTTAAAGACACATGACTGTGGCGCGTTTAGATACATTTGTCCTATGACGTCAACGGCGGCCAATTTTAAGATGGTCATCCTTGGTTGTTGTCTTTCGTTCATTTTGGTACATATCTGTACATAGAGTATTTGTTCCACCATGGACTTGAAAGCTTGTCTTTTTGCACACTAACAGATAACCTCTGACTATAAGGTCATCAGACATTTATTTGGTCAGGAATTTAACAGCTTTGCATTTGACACCAAACTGAAAGCAGTTTATTTAAATGTGACTAGGCATTTGTCGTGGGAAAGTAATGACGGCCACTATTAAAATGGTGGACATGATCAAAATACACTGCTGGTATTATATGTTGACACACAATGAGGGGCGGTCCCCACCCATACCTATATATATATATATATATATATATATATGTATATATATATATATATAGGTATGGGTGGGGATATATATATATATATATATATATATATATATATATATATATATATATATATATATATATATATATATATATAACGCTAATTCCCACCTTAAGGGGAAATTGTTATATCTGCTTGTACATTAGGGCGAAAAAAAGATAATATAATACATAAGAAATAAATTCGCCCTAACGTCTAAAAATATAATTAACGTTATTTCAATGGGCAGCCATCCGTTCGTGTTAACAGCTAGGTGTCCGTAAATTTGACAACTTTGAAGTAATGGCATCTAGTTTGTAAATCTAAGAGGGGCGCCCTTGTAAGTTTACGTATTCCTATAGAAAAAGTGTGTGGAAACGTTAAGGCGAAACTTATATTTCCCCGAATTTTTTTTTCCCCTTAAGGTCGACTTTTCAACAACAACTTTCCCCCTAAGTGCCGAATTAGAGAAATATATATACATATATATACATATGTATGTATATATATATATATATATATATATATATATATATATATATATATATATATATATTTCTCTAATTCGGCACTTAGGGGGAAAGTTGTTGTTGAAAAGTGGACGTTAAGGGGAGAAAATTTTTCGGGTGAAATATAAGTTTCGCCTTAACGTTTCCACACATTTTTTCTATAGGAATACGTAAACTTACAAGGGCGCCCTCTTAGATTTACAAACTAGATGCCATTACTTCAAAGTTGTCAAATTTACGGACACCTAGCCGTTAACACGAACGGATGGCTGGCCATTGAAATAACGTTAATTATATGTTGAGAGAGAGAGAGAGGGAGAGAGGGAGAGAGGGAGAGGGAGAGAGGGAGAGGGAGAGAGGGAGAGAGGGAGAGAGAGAGGGGGGGGGGGTCGATGTTGGTCGATCGAAGTTAGAATGTGTAGGTCGAAAGATAAATAGTAGTACATTCGATCTTGAATTTTTATACCAATCCTAGATAGAACACAGCCCTTATCAAAGCAGGAAAGGTTCAGAGAAAATACCAGAGAGAAAAATTGAGCTGTACCGAGGGTTTGAACCCGCCATCCTCCGCTTTCCGGGCAGAGTCTGTGACCACTACACCAGTTCGGCTTGTGATTCACAGAAGTGACAAACAGGCTACAAATACCTCGTGTGATTCAATTTACGGAAAGCGGAGGATGGCGGGTTCGTTACGGCTCAATTTTTCTCTCTAGTATTTTCTCTGAACCTTTCCTGCTTTGATAAGGGCTATGCTCTCTCCCCCCCCCCCTCTCTCTCTCTCTAAGCCCTTATCAAAGCAGGAAAGGTTCAGAGAAAATACCAGAGAGGTACGCAGTACGTAGGGGAATCTGAAACTCACTAAGGATGAGAATGACACAGCAAAGGTCAGCAATCAAAACCAAAAAGGTTGAACAACCTGTAGCTAACCATTTCAATTTACCACGTCACTCGACAGACAATTTACGAGTCATTGCCATTGAACAAAACAGTTCATGGAACAATAGAAGCCGAAAACAAAAGGAAAATTTCTGGATACCCAAGTACTGGCATAGCCTTTTAAACAAGGGAAGAATAAAGAAGAAACCAGAAGGAACATTGAGCCACGCGGGTTTGAACCCGGGACGGTCGCGTGTCCGGGCGACTGCCTTAACCACTGCACCACCCCGACTAACGTGATTTTTGACTTGAACCAAGGTACAAATACCGCACGCTACAATTTTCCCTCCTGGAGAGAGGGAAAATTGTAGCGTGTATTATATGAGAAAAAATCCACGAATGTTTCATGTAACATAACAAACAAAACAATAAAACACATTCCAAAGATGACATAATAAGAGCACAGATACGATATATATATATATATATATATATATATATATATATATATATATATATATATATATAATATATATATATATATATATATATATATATATATATATATATATATATATATATTCTGACACTCCTGTGTCCTTCCTCGGCGCAAAATGGAAAGTGAAATTTACAGCATTTTTCATATTTAACGGTAAAACAGGTACAAACAAGAACAAATGATAGACAGGCGGGTTTAGTTAACCTTGGCAGCTTGGGAGGGGTTATTAATTACAAAGGGAAAGTCTCTTAAGATGCCGAGGTCCTTGTTCAGGCCCCTAATATGTGTTGACAGTTTAACGACCCACTTGCCCTCTGATTGGATTCGTTCGATGACAGATTGGTAATTTGAACCGAACAGAATACACTTTAGATTTAAAATGGAATGATTCGGTTCACCACAAAAATGTTTAGCAACGGGCAAATTAACAGATTTATCCTCGATAGTCTTCTTATGGTTATTGAATCTAAATCTGAATCCACTGCTTGGCTGCCCGACATAGTTGCATTTGTCGCATAAATTACAAAAGAGTAAGTAAACCACATTGGGTATATCGCAGTCAAGGGGAGGAGGACGAATGACGGACTTGATACCTCAGTTTGTTACATTTTGCGTTGGCTATGTTACGGACACCAAGCAGTCGGGAAGATGTGACTAATGTTTTGAGACTGGAGGGTTGACGTCTGACAGTTAAAGGGGGGGCCATTAAATAATTCAGGTAAAGAAGAATCATACTTAAGAATACTGTAATCTGAACGTATGGTTTTATGTAGGTGTTCAATTTTGGAATAATAATCAAAGACATGGAGAATTCGAAAATTTTCAACCTTTCGTTTATAAGTCAGTATTTTGTCACGCGGGTAAACAGAAGCCTTACGTATTCCCATGAACACATGAACAAGCCATCCTTAACAAAGGAGTCTCCTTTTGTCCCAGTGGAGACCCGGACCCTATTGATTTGGTTTACGATCTTCATAGCTTCTCCCGGAAAATTAAACTCAGAAAATTTTTCAACGACACTGATGCCCCTTCACAGCAGAGACACCCACCCATCACATCTTGCCAACCAAAATGGAGCCCACTCCCTGGAAGAAATCCACGCACTGATGCATTTGTCAACTTGGCGAAGGCCTATTTAAACCGCTTCATTGAATCCAGTTCTAGAGACGGCAGCCCAGCTCAAAACTATTCACGTGAAGAACGAGTGGCCATAAGAGATCTAAAATCCAACAGTAACATCGTTATAAGACAAGCTGACAAAGGGGATACGGTCACCATATTAAACACTGTGGACTACATCAAGGAGGCAGAGTCTCATCGTAACAATTCTACTTTTCATAAGAAGCTCACTTGTAATTTATGTGCACAGTTCAAGAAAGAGCCTAAATCCATGATCAATACCTTTTCTTCTGAATTAGCTGACGAGGTAAATATGTACATTCCTCCTTCACCCAGTCCTGGTATCTTCTAAGCAGACTAGTTGCCGACAATAATCACTTCATTGTGATTTTCGTGTTGAGTCATTAAGCTTAAAAAGGTGTGTGGAATTAAACACAGAAGGCTAACGTCGTCTGCTACATCTTGAAGTCAGCATTAGAGTTTTTGCTATTCCCTTAACACTTACAGTTGCTTAAGTCATGAATTAATTTGTGGATTTTGACGCGTTTGGACGCTAGTAACAAATAGTCAGTTTGTTTCCCTTTTACATGTTGTACATGGGTACACCTTCTGCAACTTGCGAAAGAATGCGCAAATTGATCAAAATCTAACAGCAAAGTTTAGTCTTGAACATCTTTTGCTCATTCGTATACAGCGGTAGTGTTAGATTATTGCCAGCATCTCTTCGCTTCGTGGCGATAAACAGTCATTTTGAGTTTTAAAACAGTTGGTCGTACTTGAGGGTCGGCAATCAGTTGGGGATCAAAGCATATTTCAATGGAACCCCTTTGTTAGAGTAGTAACATGAGTGTGTGTGAGGTAAGGCAAGGTTGACTGAGAGAATTGAATGCTCTTAAATCAAATGATCATTCATTATAGGGATTTTCTCTACGCGCTTAACTGGATTTAATAGGATTAGCATAAAGTAAAGTTTCAGTCAGAACTCCTTCTAATAACACCCCCCCCCCCTGGTTACATAAGGTTTTAGACCTAGTTAAAACTGAATTATCTTCCGTTAGTAGAAACGATCCTCTAGATACGGACAAACTTAGCCCTCGTAAAATTTTTGACTTGGCAAAATCATTGGATATTTTCCAACCCGGTAGACCTATTGTATCTTGTATAGACACACTTACTGAACATTTAAGCGGCTTTGTAGACAGCATTCTTAACCCTCTGGTGCCTTCCCTTCCTAGTTACATCCAAGATACCACTCATTTCCTAAGGATTCTCAATGATATTAGGTCTCCCCCCCCCCCCCCCCCACCCAATTCTCTCCTGGTTACTATGGATGTAAGCGCCCTGTATACCAACATACTGCATGACCATGGTATTGCAACATGCAAAAAAAAAAAAAAAAAATTCTTTCTGCCAACGACTTCTCACGACCGTTCATTAGCGACTTTACTTCTGTCGTACGGTTGAATTTATTTTAACTCACAATCATTTTGAGTTTAACGGTCAACACTTTTTACAAACATCTGGGACTGCCATGGGTAGTAGAATGGCTACCAGTTGTGCAATTATTTTCAAGGCTGACCTCGAACAAAGGATGTTAGCTGGTTACCCCTTAAAACCGTTACATTATTTCAGATATATTGACGACATTTTCTTCTTATGACCGCACGCCTAACCTTCGTTAAATGTCTTTTTTCGTTTTGTAATAAGTATAAACCCTTTCATTAAGTTCACGTTTGATTACTCCGAGACGGAAATCTCCTTCCTTGATGTGCTGGTCAAATAAGGCAAAAGTACCATAGCGAGCATGCTTTTTTTGTAAACCTACCGACACTCACGGTTACCTTAATTTTTTGTTTGTTGTTGGTTTAACATTCATCAGCATTTTACCTGTACTTCAGCCAATGTTGTTTACCTTCTCTTATGTAAACGCTGTAATATACTGTACGTGGAAGAAACAAAACGTCGTCTTGCTGACCGAGTCACTGAGCACCTGAGGTCAATCAAACAGAACATCCCAGGGTTCCCTGTAGCCACACATTTCAATCCCCTGTCAACATGCTCGATCCCTGACCTGATGGTTTCGGAGGCCATCTCGTGTCGAGGTTCCGATCATGACCGCCTAGCTGCCGAAAACCGTCTAATCATGAGACTTGGAACCCTGTCCCCACATGGTCCGAACGTTAGACTTGAACTGTTATAACTAAGCAATTTCTGCATTGTTTTTACCTGTGATAACCACTGAACAGTCTGTTTTCCTAGGCGGGTTCACCGTGACCAATTTTATTGTGTATTTTTTAAATTGTACGTTTGGCCGTGTCAACGATCAGTTTCATTTTGGCCAGCTGATGGAGGGTTTAAACCCGAAACGTCGTGGAATTTTTTACAAACTTTTAGCACTATTTACTACTTTTTTTACTTTTATATGTATAGATATATAAATAAATAAATATATATATATATATAAATATATTATATATATATATATATATATATATATAATATATATATATATTATATATATATATATATATATATATAATATATATATATATATGCAGCCAGTGAGACAGACAGCAGTGACAGATAGTAGATTGAAAGTTAAAAAGTTCCTTGTTACCCTTCAGAGATTTCACCCCGGTAGATCGTAAAGTTAAAAGTGAAAATTATTGCTCTAACATAACATATGAACATATAGTTTATATTTTTGTAGTACTCCCAACTGCCTCTGAAAGTTTTACGAAGCAAGTTGAAAGTGTTGTTACTAATGTCGTAAAGTCATATTATCAACCGAAACCTACGAGATTATTAAATAGCATCGGTTAGGTAGGTTTAAAAGCCAGAGGTGTTCAGTCATTTAAGAATAGTTTAAAATTTACTGATGTTCGATGTTATTGAATGACACCAAAGGCATCTGGAAAGTTTTCTTAGACCCAAATGTTTTAGTGTTTGGATGCTATCTCCTTATTTTAATATGTAAATAGGGAATATCTCTGGAATTCTTAACATTTTAGTTAGGGAAGTTTCAGTACATGGGTTTAGGTCTTTGATCACAATCGTATGGAGACTTTTGGTATTGATCACATTGCTATCGATGATGAAATCTTGTTTATGACTTTATATACAGTAAGGGAGGCAGATATATAGCTGACCACTTTGATTATGAGGGCAAGTCTCCTTATTTTGATTCTTTCAAGAAGAATTTTAACCTCAGTTATTTTCCTTTTCAAGGTTTATTGCACAATAGTTATTTCATGAAATTAAAGAGAAGGAAATTTTTGCTATACATTAGGAGAGAATTTTCTCATATTACAAGAGTAAGACCTTTTGGGGTCGATGACATTTATTTTGTCATGAGAAATGTGTAATTCTTTTTTTTTTGTGAATTAATATCCTCAAACCTCATTTATAACTACTATATGTGATATTTTATAACATCATTTTGGAAAAATTTTCACCACATGTGTGTAATTTCCTGTTATTATAAAACAATAAATTCTGTACATAAAGTATGGAACAGCAAATTCATAACATGGAACACAAAGCAACGGTATAATCGGTACAGTTTAAGTTAAATCTAAACTTTAAATAGAGTGAGTAATTATTTTCTTCTATCATTCAATCAGAAAGGGTTATTTTAATTATTCTTTACCTTGTGCAGTTCTGCTTGTAAAGCTGGAGCAACGGGCAACATGTCGGGCGAATGATACGCTATGCCATTTGTATTGACTATGCTGGCAAATACGCCCTGCGACTCCATTTCAGAGACAAAGGTTTCAACAGCCTTTGAATCTCCTGATATTGTTGTGTTATCTTCTGCATTTTGGCAAGCGGCAACAATTCCTTCAGAAATTCTGGACTTCACTTCACTCCACCCCAAGCCTCCATGTTAGGAAAAATCAATTAAAGATACAATATGGCAATTAACAATCATTTATTTTCTTACTCAAATTGACCTAGGGTAAAGTGCCCAGTATTCAACCCTTTAAGGACTTTTTGTTTCTAATAGCTGTTACTCAAATAAAATCAAATATTCCTATTTAGTATCGTTTTGATGGATTCATGACCATTTTAAACGCTAAAGAGGACTTACTTGGGGGAACGAAAGCTTTTCAAATCCAGACTGGATTCCTCATCAGCTGTAAGGCTCCCCTTCTGTCTCCTCTGGAAACACTGACAACCGTAGTGCTGTGCTATTCAGAGCACACGCACACATACAGATACACATGGAGAAGGTTTTAAGTCATGCTTAGTTGAACTTTCATTCAGCAGAGACTGGCATTGGTTGTGAAGGAAGTTCAATGCCAAAGCAATCAATTTAAAAGATAAAACAATTAAAAAGGTCAGCTGTACAGGTGCAAGGGTCACTGTATACTGATGTTTCTAGGTCTTGGGGTATTTGCTCTGTATTCCTCTTTGGTGTTTAAGTCAGGGATGGTTTCTCTTATATACTCCGCTTTACTAACTTGACGTAAGGTTGCATCAAATGGGTAGCTCTCTATTATTTTTATCTCTAAATTGGTCAATTTACCACCGTGGTCCTCTTTTATGTGTTTCCAAAATACAGAGTCTTTACTCCTTGTTTTTAGCTTTTCTTTGTGTTGCTTATATCTTTCTTGAAGACTATTGGCAGATTCACCAATATACCTTCCCCTTGCTCCATCACAGTCTCTACATTTTATTTCGTACACTACTTCTCTCTTCGTACAGTCCACCTCCCCTTCTGTATCATCACATACCTCACATTCTTCACCCATACCACATTTTCCTTGTCTCTTGAAGGGATTTGATTTTACCAACATACTCTTCACAGATGTTCCAGTTTTCTCCACCACTTTTACTTTTAAACCACACTCTTTGTAAATCTTCCTGCATTCTCTTGCCAATTCACTGTTAGGGGTTGCATCAATGAATAATAGTGACTCGTAATCACCTTTTCTAAACCAATTCATTTTTTTGTTGTTTTTCTCTTCATCTCTCATTTCTCTTTTCCATTCTTTGGGTCTATACAGGGGGACCGTCCCTTCTCTGTCTTTCCTGGAAAAGACAGAGAAGGGACGGTCCCACAAACTGACCAATTTAGAGGTAAAAATAATAGGGAGCTACCCATTTGATGCAACCTTATGTCAAGTTAGTGAAGCGAGGTATATAAGAGAAACCATCCCTGACTTAAACACCAAAGAGGAATACAGAGCAAATACCCCAAGACCTAGAAACATCAGTATACAGTGACCCTTGCACCTGTACAGCTGACCTTTTTAACTGTTTTATCTTTTAAATTGATTGCTTTGGCATTGAACTTCCTTCACAACCAATGCCAGTCTCTGCTGAATGAAAGTTCAACCAAGCATGACTTAAAACCTTCTCCATGTGTATCTGTATGTGTGTGTGTGCTCTGAATAGCACAGCACTACGGTTGTCAGTGTTTCCAGAGGAGACAGAAGGGGAGCCTTACAGCTGATGAGGAATCCGGTCTGGATTTAAAAAGCTTTCTTTCCCCCAAGTAAGTCCTCTTTAGCGTTGGAAATGGTCATGAATCCATCAAAACTATCCATTAAGACGCTGGCCAGAATCAGGCAATTCACTAAGTCAATCACCTACAACAAGAACACTCTATTTAGTATCTTAATTACCAATGTCAGTCCTGTCCATTCCAAATGAAAAATTGAAATAATTTCTTACATTCGAAGGAAGAGGAGACATTCGAAACTAATTCAACCTATTGTGACCAGTATTCCATTTGTCAAGCCAGAATTCAACCCCAGTATTAATTATTGTTAATTACGCCTCTTAAGTCACAGTAATGACTATTTTAAAATAGTGTCTCTAATATCTAACTCAGTTATTTGTTCCTTCTTCCAATATCAATAACATTTAACTTGTAAAGAATGGGATTAATTATGAAAGGTCGAATACTGGTAATAACGTCAAATTGTGCAGACCAGAATTCAACCTCTGTGTTATATGCATACACATATATATATATATATATATATATATATATATATATATATATATATATATATATATATATATATATACTGTATATGTATGGTTGAATAACACGTGGCACATTGCAAAGCGGAGCTCAGTAGGAAACCGCCCAAATGAAATGACGGGGCAGCAGTGGCGAGCTCCGTATTTAGTTTATTGATGGTCTTGCTACCCAAGCTTTCAGCTCCAACAATATAGAGGCTAAAATATCTTCAGTTGGAACAAAATCAAGAATTTTCATAGAGGAAAATCTTAACTAACCTTTTAAGATAAGTGGCATTTCATAACATTACACCCGCCCCATGTACTTACATAGAAACATGTCATGAATTTTGAGGAAAGGGGCTGTGTTGTACATACCAGTAGTGAGTATAGCGTAGGCTTTGAAGGTAACATAAGATTATATAGACAATGCTATTATGGGATAGGAGTGATTTATAAATAACAACAGGTGGTTGAATACCGTGTAGTGGTCGAAAACTATGTAAGTTACCCTAAGTATTTTTTTTTTGTTTTGCTTTGCGGAGAGCTAACAAGCAAGTTGTAAGAGCACTTGCATGTGGTTAAAGTGTGTTAAAAACTTCCTGTGTCACACTCAAAATCTTTTTGGTTGGAGGTGTAGCTGAGGATTACACTTCGTTTAACAGACTATTGCTGATAGAGAATCCTTAGTGACACTTTAGTTTGTAAAAATGGACATGTGAAAACTGCATTTTACCAAAGATTTTACCCTTGTTTTAGATTAAGATATTTTAGCGAATACGATAACAGTCACCAACATCTTTAGCAATACATAATGATAAGAAAAACTTTTTTATTCATTCAATAAAAATTAAAAGAAGCCATGATCGTTCACAGCAGGGGTGAGCCGAGGTAATTGCTCTCCCGCCCCAGAAATCTTCAGAAACTTTTTTGACTATAGCTTTTTGAAATTTCGGGTTATTACAAATGTCAAACGATTGTTTAGATGTGACTTGTGAGGCCCAGAAAGTACCATCTCCGGAAATATGGGGCGCTTGTTGCACATTTTGGTCGGCTCACTAAACACTTGAGGATGACGGCGTTCTGCTGATTCCGTTGCACTCCTGCCGGAAACTTTCTACTTAAGGCCATTAAAGCAGTGGTCTGTGTAGACCTCAATATACGCTCAAGCCAAATTCTCTTCAGTTTTAGGACATTGTGCCTATGCGCTTGCCTAGACTACATTAGAATCCCAAGCTTGATTTTAAACTATGAAATAATGTTGACCTTCAGTACAATATATCCTACACTAGGATAAGGCATTCAGTCAATACAGTGACCAAATAAAGTCTGTTGCACATCATAATGATCATACGACACAATATTAGCTAATCCGAAATAACAGGTATATAACCAAAGGGATTCTAGTGGGCTATGATGAGCCCCTTTCCAGCACATCCTACTACTTACGAGCGACCCCTGTCACCTATTCAAATTCCTACCTAGCTGTACTGGAATTGTATATCATCGTAACACGATAGTCTGCCGGAAGCTTACTGTCTATGTCACTCAACTGAAGGACTCTCAACTGAAAAAACCCTCCACACACACAAAAAAAAAAAAAAAAAAACACGCACACACACAAAAAGCCAATCGGAAAAATTGACCTAAAACAGGACTAAGATTCCAATAAATTTTAATCCACAATGATACAAAATCTAACGTATGTTCTTACCTGCCACTATACATCACCCAGTCGTGCTTTAATTTCCTGTTTATGCTGTGGCTGGGAAAAACCCCTATGACATCATGAGAATTCGAAGCACCAGCACGTGTTGAACCATCATTTCACGCATGATTGCACTTGAAAGCGATGACCCACCACATCTGCAGCTGCAGAAGAGACTGCAGGTGCGTGGCTACGGGGGGTGGGGGTGGGGGCTGGCCCCTAGATGTTTGCTAGCCCCTCAGGAATTGTGTGCGTGTCCCTGCCCTGCCATCCATTTGATACCTAGACCCCTAAAAATTTCATCCCTAGCTACGCCCCTAAGAAGAGTCAAACAGGATGCTTTATTTCACGTCCTGTGTTCCCCGAGATTTCGGAGAGAAGGACCAATGTCGTAATTCTTTGTTAACGTGTTGTGTGAGTGTGTAGGATTGTATACTATGGCCTTTGGCGTGCGTTTCTGCATGGTGGATGTTAAAGGCAACCAACCGATATCCTGTGTAACCGTGCGAGGCCGCTTTGGTACCGCAAAGCCAGTCTGCGGTCACTTTTGTTTGATTTAGTCCGAGAATGTAACTCTGTCCAATAATGTAACGTTCAAGTCTTAATGTGGGCTCGTTTGGCATTTCTTCTTCGACATGTTGGCAAATCACAATGTTAACAGGTTGTCCTGTTACAAGATTTTAGAGTGGTTACAGAGCATAATTATCTAGGATACTTTAGAAATGTCTCCTTTCTTAAGATTACTTTTCGTTTTGGAAAAGTGGCGGAACATCGCCTCGAGAAGGGCTTCTAATTTAACTATTTATGTAAGGGACGTCTAAACCCAGCCGAGGCTTCGACCTTAGCTCTCGCAAGGTGGGGCTCCGGAGTCACAGGTTGAGTCTCCCCCTCCTTTATAAATGCCCTGTCCGATGCTATAGCAATTGTTATTTGTAATTAACAAGAATAGGGAGGACTTCTCATCATAGATACAAGGATGTTACCTAACGTTAATCACTTTCCAAAAGCATGAGTGCTTTTAATCCACCTGCAAAAACAGTCAAGCAAAGCTTGCGAAGTTATGCGCCGGGGGGGGGGGGGGGGCGGGATTTGACGTCTGAAAGTGGAGGGTGGGCTGTCAAGCGCGAATCGCTCCCCGCTAAAGGCGTGGGGTCCTAGGAAAGAGCCCGGGTGGGGGTCCAGGGGGGAAGCCCCCGGAAGCTCTGGGATATTTACGAAATTGTAGGCATTAAAATGATGCATTTTAGCTTCAACTTCAAACGGCAGAAGATGGGTATTAAACATACCTATAAAAATCACACTTTGACTTTTTTCAATTATATCCTTACTCCATGTGACTAACAGTCAGATGGGGCCGATAATGCTGAGGGCTTGAAGAAGTAGGGAAAAACGGATTTCTTTAAGGGTTTCCCGGAGCAACAATTTTAACAATGAGAGATCTAGTACTCAGGATGGGTGCGCTTGAAGCGCGCTCACAAAAACCGCATTTTTCATATATTTTAGTGATATGAGTAATAGAAATGCCAAGAAAGAAAAGTATCTTCAAGGAGAGGGCTCTTGCCCCCCCCCCTCCTCCTTTGCTAAGCGCCTGTCCCTTATTAAGGTACTGAAAATGACACTTTCGGTGCCTTACAACTTGCTTCTAAACAATCTGTAAAGAGTGGGGAAATTTACACAGATCGATGGTGATTTTCCTTTGGAAATTTCTGGAGGAGGGGGAATTTTCCCTACGCTGCGTACTGCCATGAGGGCATTAGTAGTTTCAATGATAATAGAAGAGTTTGTACGAAGCTATGACGCGCAGAATGTTCTTCAGGACGTAACCCCGAAAGCCCAAAGCAATGTTTAAAACTGGTGAGCGCGAAGCGCGCAGAAGAAAACAGCGTTGAGACATTTAATTGTAGCCTATTGTTTTTCTTTTGTTTTAAATGCGGTATTTTTATTGCATAAAAGTTTCCTTCTCTCCCCAGGTGCCTATTCTTTCCATAGAACAAGATATGGGAACATATATCCTGCTCTTTGGAGGTTTGCTTTGATGTTTCATTTCGTCGATGGTCTGAGACAAGTGCCGTCAACTTTTTCATTAGTGTGAAAAATAATGTTAGTGTCGATTTTAAAGGTTATAGACTATGTGATACTTAAAGAAGTCAATGAAATGTTTTGTGGGTAGTGTTAACATAGATATTGTCTGGAGCATCGGCAGGTAAAGTGCCAGGGAAGTATTTTGCATTGGGGCTGCATCTTGGGAAGTTGTGGCTGGCGAGAAATCTTTTTTAATTTTGACGGCTTTTGCGGCCAATCTTGAGAATCTTGAGAAAATCTTGCTTCCCCAAAGTGTAATTTGAAATGCTAATGAAATGGTTTTCATATGATGATTGGAAATTTAAGATAGTGGCTGTCAGTCAACTTGCTGAGGATAGTGCTAGTTGGTGAGGAAAGTGAACAGCAAGAGGTGTAGCGAGGGTTTTGGAAATGGAAATTTAGTCAAGCTGTCCTACAGTAAATAATAACGAGGTAATTCCGCCAAAATTTTCCTACGCACAGCAGTACAGCAGTACTAATGAGGAATCGATTTACATAAGGCTCTTGCGAAGCACGCTGATTTTTTTGTTTCGAGAATGACGGTTCCTTATACATGGGTAGGATTTGGGACGTTGTTTGCAAGGACCAAGGTGTATTTTATGACGTATAGTAGCACTTTCAGTGACCCTTATTTCAGAGCTTCAAGTCGCAATAATGTTGTGGGTTTGTGGGAGAAAAGAAATTTTACGGCGCCAGACAAAATCTTCAAATGTATTAGTCAGTTTTCTCTGCAGGGGCGCGCAAAGCGCGCAGAGAAAAATTGTCCTATCAGTTTTTTTTTTTTTTGTTTTTTTTTGTTTTTTATAATAATATTTCCCTTTATTAAACACTGCAAATTTAATCATAATAGGCTATTGAAACTTCTCTTATAATTTGTCTGTTCTCGCTTATTTTCCCTCTTTTTGTTTCATTAATTTTAGTTTTTAAGCTCTTGAAAAAATGGGGGAGAGCAAGGGCCCCCGCTTGCTCCCCCCCCCCCCCCCGTAATCCCGCCTATGTTATGCGCAGTCCGACTACTGAATAAATTTGCCCGGCAAATCGTTTGTTTTTTTCTTTTTAACCTCATTTCGGAATGTTTATTTCCCAATCATATCGAACATTTAGATATTTTCAACATAGTCTAGGAAAAGAACCATTTCAGAACATGTGGGAATCACTTTTATGAAACATTTTTGTAGGCTATGAGTCAAGCGAAGTAGGGCTTTATACAGAAACTGTTACACGTACAAGGGGCACAGATCGTGTTAAGGAGCTAGAAGGGTGGTGCTCCCAATCAAACAATGGGGCGAAAGTCATTTTGCCGACCAAATTTATAACGGTAATTTGAAGATATCGATTCATAACTTATGATAAAGCATACCTGTTTCTCGGGAAAAGTTATACCCCTTTACAGAAGTGCTGAATTGATGGGTATTACATACCGACTGAGGCCATATGTCCAGGAGGAGGATTGCTATTTAAAACACAGCGCGCTCTCCAATAAATTGCCAGTATAGTTTGTTCTTCTGTCATAAGCTCGTCTGCAAAGGCACATGCCGTTTCTCCCATTGAATGACCAATCATTCCATCAGGATGTATTCCCAATTCTTTCAGGCAATTCACTAAAGCTACCTGTGGATAAATATCAGAATATGTAAAGCTGGCTTCTTGTCGGTAACAGAGGTATTACCTGCCAGAGTTAAGCATTTCATACCAAAAGTAAGGCCAAAGTCGAATAAATCTTCGTGCACAAAGATGTTCTGTTTCTCTTTCTATGCCATACCATTTTTAACCTCCAGTAGGCTGGGAACGCTATGCATGCACACTTCCTTTACGAATATCGCGATTATGTTTTAGTTGACATTTTGGTGCGTTAAATTCTGTGAAGAACAAGCTATATCTGATATTCAAACCTAGACTAGGTTATGCATTAAAGACGTGATATTTTCTTGAGTGTGTATGTGCTGGTACTTTAGAATCCCCGTTACTGATAGTGTGGTAAGGCTCCAGTCCCCGGTAAGTGTTCCTGAAAGTACAACGAGACGCAACAAATTTATGGAGACAGCACATCAAAGACTCACACTGCTCTCCGGGGTGACCTTACTCACATCACAACTGTCACAAAATACATAACTATGAATTTTCGCAGTGAAGTAGGACCCCGTTTTTGTTAGGGAGGCATGTAAGCTTAGCATTATATCTGTTTTCTATTTCGCATTTGAAATATCTTGTCAAGAAGCGTCAGTTTTAATATGTGATATGTGATATGTGATATGCGTATGTATGTATGTATGTATGTATGTATGTATGTATGTATGTATGTATGTATGCATGCATGCATGCATGCATGTATGTATGTATGTATGTATGTATGTATGTATGTATGTATGTATGTGTGTGTATGTATGTATGTATGATTGTATGTTTATATATATATATATTATATATATACATATATATATATATATATATATATATATATATATTAGTGAGTTCCACGTATGCTCCACAATGTAAACTATAGTGAGTTCCACTTATGCTCCACAATATAAACTATTGTGCTCTGAATCTCGTCGTCTTATCATTTCTTGCTTTATATATATATATATATATATATATATATATATATATATATATATATATATATATATATATATATATATGTGAAAAACAAGTTAGGTGTAGTACTGGCTCTTCATTTCGGCAGCAAGGTTCCCTTCGTCAGGAACACTAATAAAATGATATGATAGACACAAGAGCACAGACTCAATACACGAGGAAGGAATGTACAACGCAAGAATAAAAAGTTAAAACAAAGCTAGACACAGAATAGAAAGGAATGTAGACCATCCAAGGCTAAAAGGAGACACAGAGGCGGCATGTAGGCCTAGCATAGGCAGAAAAAAAGAAAAAGGGAAAGTGTACTTCTGTGTACTAGAGAACTGAAGGTACTGTTATCAGTGACATTGAACGAGACATTCGACAGCTTGCTGACCAGCTCCACAGTGATGATGTTATCTCTGATGACATGTACCAGTACACCATCACTAGATCCGCCCGTTTTTATCTTCTTCCTAAGGTACACAAGAAGGGTGTACCGGGGAGACCTGTCATCTGTGCTTGCGGCTCTGCAACGGAAGGATTATCGGAGATTGAAGATTATTTCCTTCAACCTTATTTACCTACTATTCCTTTCTTCATTAAGGACACCGACCTTTATTCGTAGAATTCGTGACATTAATGTCATCATCCCACCCGGAGCTTTACTTGTAGCGATTGACGTTGCAGCGTTATACCCTAGTATTCCTAATACTGATGGTCTTCAGGCTATTGGTGATTTTCTCCATGAATGCCACCTACCGACCAAGGTGGTTAGTGGCATCCTTAGTATGACCGATCTGGTGCTTAAAAAGAACACTTTTGAATTTAATTCAGAGTATTTTTTGCAAATGTCTGGAACAGCAGTAGGATCTAAGATGGCCCCCGCCAGCCAATTATCTGTAAATCACTCAACCGTATCGTACCATTAACAGTTCTCGTAACACGTGTTACAGTTTCTGTAACACAGATCAGTTTAAACTGGACATGCTATATGTATCGGGTACCCCGGCATATGCTAACATCTTTATGTCGGTTTCTGAACGTGCTTCACTGTCTGGTACTTGTAACCAACCTTATGTTTGGCTTCGACACAGCGAAGATATTTTTGTTATCTGGTCTCATGGTGAAGCCAGACTTAAAGAATTTTTGTCTTATATTAATTCCCTCAATCCAAGTATCCAATTTACATGGGATTATGCTCATGATTGCGTTAATTTTCTGGATGTCTCCATCACTGTGGACAGTAGCGGTATCATTACTACTCATCTTTATGTCAAGCCGACTGATACTCATCAATACTTAATGGCTGCCAGTTGTCACCCAAACCATACGAAACGTAGCATACCCTATAGCCAAGCCCTTCGTATACTTAGCATATGCTCCAATCTAGAAACGGCTGGAGTACGGTGCAGTGAACTTACGGACAGCTTTGGTAAACGGGGTTATAATAAAAAAAAAGGTTAATGCCCAGATCGAACGGGCAATTACTAATTTTACCAATCCCACGCCTATGCGTGAAATAAGTTCCACTCGCAGAATCCTGTGTCGGGCGAAGCTGCGTCAACCCTCCGGTAGTCACGACCGGGCTTCTAATTCACTCCGAATTTGTGGGAAAAAAACGTTGTAAGCTTTGTGCTTCTCTTATTTGTTCTGATTCAATTACTAGTACTGCTAATATTAAGACTTTTAAATGATGCAACCGTGATACTTCTTGTAACTCAGAATGGATTGTTTACGTTATTCAATGTCCAATATGAAATGTGCAATATGTAGGTCACAGTAGTAACTTTAGATCCCGTGTGAATGGCCATAAAAGTGATTTCCGCCTTTATACGGCTGGTAAACTTTCTAAAATGGATCATAAACTCTTATATGATCACTGACTCCATCATAATTTGGATTATTTCCATGTGCAGATTGTCTACACTTTGCATTTAGCCAATTCTAGTAGGCAACAACTTCATCAACTACTAAATAGAAAGCAGGGAAAGTGGATTTGGAATCTTGGTACCATTGTCCGTATGGACCGTTAAACCAAGATTTAGCTTTTTTTAGTCAAAATAAAATGTGTAGGATGCTGTAATTTTTTTTTTTTTTTTTTTTTGATGGGTTTGGTTTTCCGGTTGCTTGCTTGTGGTTCTCTTTTTTTTCTGCCTATGCTAGGCCTACAGGCTGCCTCTTTGTCTCCTTTTAGCCTTGGATGGTTTACATTTCTTTCTATTCTGTGTCTAGCTTTGTTTGAAAGGAGCTGGGTAGTAGCGTACTTCGGAAATAAATACTTCATACTAAACGAGATGTTTACCCTCAGTGTAATACTAATATTGAACATATTCCTTTTAATGCGTTTTGTATTCTCGGTTAAAATAATTTTTGCAATGTAATTTAGTAATTACGTTCGTGTTTTATTTCTTAGATTTTTTTATTTTCACTTGCAATATTTTTAACAATTTGTTTTTTTGAATTTATAGTTCGTTACTTTTTCTCTGGCAAGGGCAATTTTGTATCGTTTCAACTTGTAACGGTTCTGATCGATGGATCAATTAGTCAATACATCGAATTATCATGGCAGCTACGTTGGACAATTCTGATACCGTTTCCGCGAAAAACTGATCATCTGGTTGCGTTAGCATTTTGTTATACTTGTAGTGCTTCTGGGCATTATTTTGGTTTCATTTCGAGTAATATAACCAGTTTCAAAATGTTGGAGGAAGAAAGTTTCCCTTTCAAGCTAGTGAAAAGCTCAAAAGAAGCAGATATTAGTGGTTAAACTGCATACAACCGTCTGTTTGCGTTTTCAAATCAACGTGTCAGCGTAAGGAGTCCGTAGCGGAGACTGTCCGTGTAAAAGCACGAGCAACCTCCACCTGCAGTTCTGTGTAAATGTGGGACCAGAAAACGAAAATGCTTGAATCAACCACGTCCGGTAAGACTTAAACTTGTTGTTTTTGCACACAATGAGTTTCCATTTTCTCCCCATAATAGACGGATTCGCTTTTACTAACCACCATCAAACTCATTATAGGCTAACTACGAAAATCATAGGCTTAACTAAAATTACGTTAGGCTTAAAAGTTAGCAGTATCGTACTAAAACATGCAACACTAATATACTACGCACGTACGCACGTTGTGGGTTGTGTGTAGTAGACAGAATGCATTTCGTATCGAATCGATAAACCAAGAAGCATAACCGCATGTGACTTAACGAAGTCGGCGGGTCTGAGAATGTAGTCTGTTTTGGCGACAACCCAGCTCCTTTAACTTTTTTATTCTTGCATTGTACATTCCTTCCTCGTGTATTGGGCCTGTGCTCTTGTGTCTATCCTATCATTTTATTAGTACGTTCCCGACGAAGGCACTTGCTGCCGAAATACGGAACCAGTACTACAACTAACTTGTTTTTCTTTCATATTACGTGTTATGCTGTAATACTTCTTTTACCATATATATATATATATATATATATATATATATATATATATATATATATATATATATATATATTATATATATATATATATATATATATATATATATATATATATTTCTCTAATTCGGCACTTAGGGGGAAAGTTGTTGTTGAAAAGTCGACCTTAAGGGGAAAAAAAAATTCGGGTGAAATATAAGTTTCGCCTTAACGTTTCCACACACTTTTTCTATAGGAATACGTAAACTTACAAGGGCGCCCTCTTAGATTTACAAACTAGATGCCATTACTTCAAAGTTGTCAAATTTACGGACACCTAGCTGTTAACACGAACGGATGGCTGCCCATTGAAATAACGTTAATTATATTTTTAGACGTTAGGGCGAATTTATTTCTTATGTATTTTATTATCATTTTTTCGCCCTATGTACAAGCAGATCTAACAATTTCCCTTAAGGTGGGAATTAGCGTTATATATATATATATATATATATATATATATATATATATATATATATATATATATATATATATTTATATATATATATACACAAATATATATATGTATATGTATATATATATATATATTTATATATATATATACACAAATATATATATATATATATATATTATATATATATATATATATATATATATATATATATATATATATATTACAAGAAATATGAGAAGAAAAACCTGTAATGCCTTTGATTCCAACATAATTAATCTTCAATGAATACACAATTCTGCACAAATTTTCGGACTCCTGGTCTTTCCCCAAGTGCAACAGAGAATGACAACTTCACTAGGTTATATGTTTACTATTGTAAAAGTTGAAACCAGAGAGAAAGCTCAAATCCCCATTTAATCCGTGCATATATGTGCCTGTTCAGTGAATCAATTGTGTTTCAGCGAGGGTCCTTTTACTTTTATCGGTCAAGTTGCCGTGTAGAATCGCAAACTTTAGGTTATTTAGTCTATGGTCAGGGAGGTTAAAGTATTAAGCGACTGGAAAGCCTGCTCTATTGAGTCGTATGCTGCGTTTGTGGTTGTCAAATCGTAAGCGAAATGATGTGGAAGTTTGATCAATATACTGAATAGTGGGGCAGAGGGAGCATGTGATAAGATAGACTATGTTGCAGGTATCACAGCTGAAGGAACCTGGTCTAAGTTTGCAACCGGAATGGGGGAGAATAACTTCAGGGTCTGTGATCATATGGTCGCAGACCTTACAGCGTGACTTACCACACCGTATATTGCCCTGAGTGGGGGTGGATTTCATATAAAGCCTACTCCTGACCAGAAATTGACGCAAGTTAATGGGTTGTCGTCTGGCAATAACAGATGGTTGGGTAAATAGCTCCTGGATATGACTGTCCCTGGAGAGAATGGCCTGTTCCCTTTTCATGTGTTTTAAGGAAAGGTTCTAGCTGGTCATTGTAGGTGTGTACGAAGGGTATACGATTTACATTATTGTTTGGCTTGTATCTTAGTAGAAGACGCCTAGGGATGGGAGCAACTTTGTCAAAAATCCTTTTTACGAGCCTGTACGGATAGTTACAATTTAAGAAGTGGTTAATGAGTATGCTGGCCTGCCCTTGCAAACGGTGATGCTCAGAGCAGATACGTTCGTAACGCAGTAATTGGCTATGTACAATAGATTGCTTTACGTGAAGGGGGTGGTAACTATTGAAGTCCAGATAGGTGTGACGGTCCGTGGGTTTCGAAAAAAACGCATGTCTGGAGTTGGCCGTTTGCAGGTTGACCCCAGGTGTCAAGAAAGGCATTTTTCACATTAGATTATTGCCTTACAAACACATATATGCACGGATTAAATAGGGATTTGAGCTTTAACTTTTCATTCTCTGTTGCACCTGAGGAAGGACAAGGGATCCGAAAATTTGTGCAAAATTGTGTATTCATTAAAGATTATGTGGAATCAAAGGCATCACCCGTTTTTCTTGTCATATATCTCTATCTATCTATCTGTCTGTCCGTCCGTCCGTCCGTCCGTCTGTCCATCCATCTATCTATCTATCTCTCTCTCTCTCTTTCTATCTATATATATATATATATATATATATATATATATATATATATATATATATATATAGCTGTCAACATGTGTTTCGATTCAAAGAACAGTAACACGGATTTCAAAATTCATTGGAAAATCTTGGCCCATGCCCCATCATACTCTAATGGCGAAAACATTATCTAACGTTCGTGTAATCATTGTATATTGCTCCTTTACATAAGTAAAGCACTGTTTGAAGATAATCTGGCCTAAAAGTCGTGTAAACGGTCCATCTTTACTAACGTTGAGCACTCTTTTAAGGATTCTTCAACATGGACAGAATATCGTTCAGCTATTCAACGAAAAACATCCCATGTGCAGGACGAAATAACTACTTAAGAAGATTGATTGAGAAAACCGAAAACTTAATCTGGAACATGCGCTGGAGAGCTTTCTTCTACCTACATTCCGAAGCTAACGTGAGTAAAAAAGAAACCTACGGATTTAATTCTAAGAAGGCTCCACCCGTTATAGATGAAATGCGTGTATTCGAAAATAGAATGGTAGACTTAATCCAAAGCAGTGAATTTGATAACCACACAAATGACTTTCAACAACAATTAAAGAATGACATCAAAAAGTTGAACGAGGAGACAAATTTATTTATCAAGGCTGACAAAACTACAAACTTTTACTAAATGACGCCCAAAGACTACAATGAAATGGTCAGCAAAAGTACACACAAAAGGTACAAGAAAAGTGCAATGAAACAAGTCGACGAAATTAACAATGAAGCTAAGAAAATCGCTGAACAACTCGATCTTGCAGACCGCATAGATGTGATAGCCCAACGCGAATCCTTTATCACACTAAGGGACCACAAACCTAATTTTCAAAGTGACCCACCGTGTTGTCTCATCAACCGCTGTAAGTCAGAATTAGGGGAAGCGAGCAAACTAATCACAGAAAAATATTGTTACGAAAGTAATACAGGCAACCAACGTAAATCTGTGAAGGAACACTAACGCAGTCTTCGATTGGTTCAACTAAATTCAAAACAAAGACAAATCAGCGTTTGTTTGCTTTGACATCGTAGAATTCTACCCTTCAACTACCCAGAAGCTGCTAAATGATGCATTAGACTTCGGATCGCAATACACAGACATCACCCCATTGGACCGAAAGATTATTATTCACACTAAACAAACGCTGCTTTTCAACCAGAATGAACCATGGAAAAAAGAAAGACAACGAACTATTTGGTGTTACCATGCGTTCATACGATGGGGCAGAATGCTGTGAACTAGTTGTTGCTTATCTGCTATCTCAATTAGAACCACTCTACGGAAATTCAATTGGACTCTATAGAGACAACGGCCTAGCTGTCTTTTAGAAGAACATATGCGACAAATTCAGGAAAACGGCCTTTGCATCACGATTGAAGCCAATAAAAGAGTGGATTTCCTCGACGTCACACTCGAACTTCAACGCGGAACATATAGACCGCACCTCAAATCAGGTAACACCCCACTGCATGTAAATGCAAAAAGCAGCCACCCCCACCCCGAACGTCATAGGAACAATCCCTAAAGGCATTAATTCCAGACTTTCTAGCATCTCATCCAACAAATGAATTCTAGAAATTTATCCAACAATACCAGAACGCCCTAAACGATAGTGGACACGATTACATTCTTAAATACAAATCAAAGGAAGAAACAAAACGCAAACACCGAGTCAGACAAAGAAACATCACATGCTTCAACCCACCGTTTGATCTGAGGGTAAAGAATAACATCGGATGACAGTTCTTGAAAATCGTAACCGAAAGTTTCCCTAAAGGACACACCCTACAGAAGATTTTCAATAAGAATACACTTAAACTGTCCTACAGCTTCATGCCAAATACGAAATCTATCGTGGATGCCCACAATAAGAAAAAACATGAAGGCTCAAATGCCTGCACCTGAAACCAACCCATGCAACAGCAGGAAAGAAAATGATTGCCCGTTGGTCGGAAAGCGCAGAACAGCAAACGTTGTGTATCAAGCCACTGTGAAAAGCAATGACATCGAAGAGACATATGTAGGGCTGACTGAAAACACCTTCAAATTGAGACTCGCGAACCACCAGCAAGCATTCACTAAGGAAAAGCACAGGAACCAAACAGAGTTGTCAAAACATGTTTGGATTCTGAAGAACAGTAACACGGATTTCAAAATTCATTGGAAAATCTTGGCCCATGTTCCATCATATTCTAATGTTAGCCAACGGTGCAATCTGTGTATGATGGAGAAATTTTATATTAAATTGCCATCCAGAGATGGCGTCTCTAAATCAAAGATCAGAGTTTGTCAGCACGTGCCGATATGCGTCCAAATTCAAACTCACAAACTTTACCGGCGTAACTTAGACAACCGCGAGCAGTCATAAAATGCGTGCAAACAAGTACGCACATGCGATGTTTTCAAAACGTTACAAACTAGCATAATTAACTGATGAGAGAAGGCCGTGAAAACACCTCTTCGAAACAAGTTTGTCGGAATTAAAATGGCGAAAACATAATCTATCTAACGTAAGTGTAATTATATACATACATACATACATACATACGCACGCACGCACGCACGCACGCACGCACGCACGCACGCACGCACGCACGCACATACATACATACATACATACATACATACATACATACATACATACATACATACATACATACATACATACATACATACATACATACATACATACATACATACATACATACATACATACATACATACATACATACATACATACATACATACATACATACATACATACATACATACATACATACATACATACATACATACATACATACATACATACATACATACATACATACATACATACATACATACATACATACATACATACATAAAGTTATAGTTATATTGACTGTACCTGGATACTTGTCGTTGTAATGAATGCAGCAATTGTCTCATTCACTTCTTGTTTAGTACCTTTCATTATAAGGTCCAGTAACTGAATATCTGGATTGACCGACTGCAAGGCATTGTGACATTTTTCAATAGATTTTCTGAAAGTTTCAAAAACCATCAGATCCTTTCCCATACCAGGCCATTGCGAACCCATCCCAGTAAATATGAACCTGTGACACAACACAAAATATTGAAACATAAAGGAAATTTGAAGTACACATTTAAAGAGTTGCCACAACTATTACCTACTCGTGACTAATAAAGTCTACTTTGCGTACTTCGAATTTCGCTTTTGTCCCTGAGACAAATAACCAAAACATGGCAGTCCCTGTAGGGTCAAGCCAACAAAAGTTCCAGCTTCCACCAAGGACATAAACTTTCATTATCGCTCACGTCAGGAGAGATCTTGTGAATGACCTGAGGAGTTACGGTTGCTTTTGCAGTGCATTATTCAGCAGCCGTCTTAACTACAACTGACTATGTACACCCGGCCATCCGTAAGGTAATTTTGGTGGCTTTGCTACTTTCTGAAGTTTGAAAGTTGCAACTGTCGAACAATCATATATGACTCGAGTGTACTGTACGTTGCCAAGCTCTAAGGGTAATAGACACTGTAATGAGCACCTACTACACTCCCTCAATATTTCGTTGTTTGGCAGTTTCAGGTAACGTCACATGTTCCCTATGAACGCTTGCAGATTAATTGTATGTCCTGGGTATGACTTTAAACTGCATCAAGGTAGGGTGAGGAGGTCGTGTGTGGCGAGTAGTTTGTTCCCGACTATCGCCTACAAAATGCACACAAAAGACCGTTATTACTCATGCTACGACTGGCGGGTTGTCGGCGCCACAAATGGTTGTCCCCCTGTGGGCTGGGGGTTGTAGAATATGCCCAAGGTATTTCCCGCCTGTCGTAAGAGGCGACTAAAGGGAAACCAAACTTGAACTTGAACCATACTTGAAAATAATTTAAACTTTGAACTTTTTATCGAGTTGACTGACACTATATGACACATACGTGTTGGTGTGTCGTTAAATCTCATCTAACTAACTAACTAACTAATGCAGATTAATTGTCTTTAACAATTGCACAAGTTACCTTTAAACCCGTAATTTATTACGAACTATGCATCTAACGAAGAAATATGGAACCCTTTGGATACCAGAGTTGAAACTACTAAAACTTGTAAACCGCTTGTTAACACGTTTTTCTGAAGATCACAATGATGGATACTGTTCATACTGGACATATAAATTTGTGATATTCCGAGAGTAGTACCTTATCTTTTTCGATGGGTGTCGGAGGTCATTTAAGGTCAGCAGTTGTCAAGAATCGAAATCTCTGTACCTCCAGTTTATAATTTTTCGTGACCATCAAAGGTAGGGTCAAATTCTTGTTTCATTACCAGCATAAAATTAGAAAACAAAATCACGCTTTTCAGAATATAAATCGGTATAAATAAATAATTCAAATTTTAATTACATAATGAAGGAATTGTCGGGAAGATGTGACTACGCAAAATAAGGAAAGCTTGCAATTAACGATCAGTTTTATGTCGTAGAGACTACTGCGTGTTTCTGCGTGGTTTTACATTTTGGCATCCGGGTGTGAACTACATTCAATCACTTATTTTTGCAGTCTTGTTATTCAATTTTTGAATGTTCTCATAACGGTAAAACTTAATTGGTGAAGTTTCTTTCAATCGGTCTAACGTTACCTTGACGTTCAGAAATTTGAACGTCAGTCCAATTGACTAAGATTGATCAATCAGCTGAACACCCTTAACAATGGACTCAATAGTGAACTATAACACTTAGGTGCATTCACCTGCCGTCGTTAAAGTCTAGCCCCAGTTGGCAGTGGCACAGTTTCGCTGTATGCTGATGATGAAGCAGGGCTTTGAAAAGATCGTCTATTAAATATGTTAAAAAATTAGTAAATAGTGCTAAAGGTGCTTTTTAAGTACGTAGAAACGGGCACTGAGAAACAAAGGGCGAGAACCCAAACCGGACCGGGCAAAAACGCAACAGCAAACTATTTACATGCACCTACAAACAAAAAATTGTGTTGCTATGTACAAAGGACTATATACAAAGGTTAATTACATAGGACAGTTTACAAATTTATTCACGCAAAACTACAGGTTAACTATCACCCGCCCCGCCCGCACCGAAGCAATTGGCCCCCAGCGCCTGCCAAACGTCGACCTTGGCAGACGAGCAAAGTCGGCCTCGACCCTCAGTTTAATCTCCGTTCTCACCGACGCCAGGACGACGTCTGCTGGCTTCCCCCCTTCCCTAAAAACAATATTACATCGGTCTCTCCATATAGCTAGCTTAATGGAGGCCGAAACAAACGTAAGTATGGCCCGAACACCTGTATTGCCTGGTGGGGGCAGAAGACCATACAAAGCATAGTCCTGGCTGACCGCCCAGGTGTTACGAAACGTTAGACGGTCAGCCAGGCCTTGAAACCACTGGCAGAGGAGGGCCACAAAGCCACAATGCCAAAACACATGTGGCACACTCTCCCACTTTGTGCACCCAGTGCGGGGGCAAATGCCATCTCCAAGACGCCACCGAAGGCGCTTGAGATTAGTTACGATCGCGTCATGTGCAATTCGCCACAGCAGGTCTCACCGGCGGTGATCTAGTGACCTGCTGTGCACCACGCGCCACACCTCCGGCCCCAAGGCGTAGTGGCTTGGTTGGACCCGGCCAGCCAAGCCATCAAAGATGGCTTGGTACAGGTCCCCCGCACTGGACTGCAAAACGACCCCTGCAGTTGACATCATACGGAGAGTGTCCCTCATATGACAATATGTCCTTGAGGGTCTCCCGCTGTGGGGTACACTATTACTAAAAAGGGACGGACAGAATCCACGGCGTGACAATCCCCCCCCCCCCCCCCAATAGTGGACAAAGTAGGCAAACGGCATCTCACTGTCGACAGCGCTAAAAACACACTTGGTCAGGAGAAAACGGAGCTTTGAGGGAAAGTGCACAAGGCCCAGTCCCCCATGCCTAAGGTCCTGGTACACCACCTTTCTTCTGACCAGCTCCGTTTTCCCTGACCATAGGAATTTAAATAAAATGCAGAGAGAAAGTTAAGCCACCGCCAGGGCTAAATAGTGCTAAAGGTTTGTGAAAAATACCACGAGGTTTCGGGTGTAAACCACATCAGGTCGCGAAATGCAACTGATCGTTGACATGGCCAAACCTACAAATTACAAAAAACACAATAAAATTGGGCACAGCTAACCCGGCTAGGTAAACAGACTATGTGAAGTGGTTAACACAGGTGGTCGTGTCAACAATGTCTACCACCTGATGAAGGGTTTACACGTGAAACCTCGTGGAACTTTTCACAAACCTTTAGCACTATGTACTACTTATGTTTTCTTACCTGAATGTTTCATAAGTGCTACACAGTACTTTGACCTAATATATATATATATATATATATATATATATATATATATATATATATATACATATATATATATATATATATGTTATATATATATACATACATATATATTATATATATATACATATATATATATATATATATATATATATATATAATATATATATATATATATATATATATATATATATATATATATATATATATATATATATATACTGAAATGACATTTGAAAAACCTTTTCTGGATATTGGTAATTCAAAGTTTTTCTTGTCTTACTAACCATACTGGTCTGCATGCGGCTTTCACTTTCGTCACGTATTCAATACCATTCTCATCCGTCTGAATTTTGAATCCTCTGTAAGGCATGCTTTCGACTGGACTATCGGCGACTTGATTAGCTAAGAAATGAAATGCTCCATCCGTCATATTTGCTGCCACGTATTGGAGATTGTTCGTCACGCCTTCTTTAGTCCTACCAGAACTGATTAGAACCTTAGGAATAGTGAAATGATAATCTTGCTTCTTCACCTTGTAAGGCTTGACTATTGCGATGGCATTTACCCCACCAAAACCAAGGGCGTTTACTCCAATCGGTCCACCTAAATATTGGGTTGGTTCAGTCACAACCTTTAAAGAGCCATCCATCAAACCTATTATGCTAGGTTCTGGGTCATGGAAGTGTATCTGTGGGGGAATAAAGCCTTTGCTTACTATCATTAGCACCTTCAAGATGCTTATTAAACCAGATGCACATTCACCATGTCCCATGTTGGTCTTAACAGAACCGATGAGCAGCGGATTATCTTTTGCACGATTTTCACAAAAGACCCTGTGTATAGCATTTGCTTCAATTGGGTCCCCTGTTGTTGTACCAGTGCCATGAGCTTCAATATATTCGACTTCATCTGGTGATATACCAGTCTCAGAAAGCACCCGTCTGAAAAGTTCGGTTTGAGCTTCTAGTGATGGAAAGCTGATTCCTAAGTGGAAAAGGTGCATGAGAATATAAACTTGATTAATAAGGAAAGTGTATTAATTTTTACTGAAGAACAAAATGCTCTAAAACCTCTATGGAACTATTGAATTTTTTTTAGTATTTACACAAATGAAGGACGTTTGACAGAATGCACAAATTAATCTTCTTCCTTAGTTATGGTCCTTTTCTTTTGCCAATATTCAACATTTATTGTTTTATTATTGTTTAATAGTTTTATCACATTTTATATTGCAACATGAGAACTTCAAGCCAGAATTTTCAAATTGAATGTTTTTACCTCTCTACTTGAGACTGCAAACTGAAATCAACTTATTAGTTTTTAGTACAAGATGAATACCTTGCTGGATGAAACCTGAATGGCTGGTTATAGAGTGGACCAAATGACCGTGCACTCTTCGACAAAGAGACTCTCTAGTAATAAACAATGCAACAATCGCTTCGGCTCTTCCAAATCCATCGGCTGGTAAAGGAATGAAAAGAAAAATATAAAGTATACACTGCACACATCAATTCATACAGTACAAATGAATGGCTCGATATACTGTATGTACTGTAAAAGTTTCAAAGCACTTAACTACAATTTATAGGGTTTCAGTAAAAGCTCCCTCACTAGTTTTATTTGACAAGTAGTTTTGATAATGTTAGTTATTGGTTTTACTATTTTGAAAACCCCTCCGTCACATCAAAATACGTTCCCTGAAGAGAAAATTTTGAGCTTGTAATGTGAATAAGTTCCTTCTAATATTGGCAACTGGTCGAATAAGATTTTTTATTTTCAAATTCTTTCATATTCAATTGCACACGTATGCATCACCATGATTTTTTTCCAACGAAGGACAAAGCTCATAGACGAGATTTAGCAAAACCAAGCCCCAACAGGAACGACTTGAGTTTCCTGAAACGTTGTCAAAGGGTGAGCTTTACTGAGGGAAGAAGAACTGAATATTAACGGGGAGGGGGGGGGGGGTCAAAACCTTTACAGACAGAGACGTGTGCCATAGCATTGTTTTCAACGTATGCCTACTTAATTAAGGAAGCTTAAAGTGTTCGTCGCTGAATATGCAACCTTTTTCCAGACAATATTTCTTGCGAAATTGCAAGAATGTATAAAACATCTTATACCTGTTTCAAGCAAAACAGGCCTTTGTTTTTTTTTCCAATGGCATTTATCAGGGTAACGTACATTGTGTTGTATCCATTGAGATTTGCTCTGATACTTGGCGAGTTCAAGGGTACCCCTGGAGAGAAGTATTGAACTATCCTAAAATAATATTAGGCGAGCATTTATTAAACGCCCTCTATAATTCACATTTGACCACACATTTTACAGGCCTTTTCAATTTCCTTACACTATGCGTCAGGTTGATTTAAAAATGCAAGAATTTTATGCACTTGGGTCGAAATATATAGCTGTATGAGACTCACCTATGACGTAGGACTATTAAAGAACCTATTGTTCTTGAGAGTAAAAAAAAATAAAAAAGTCGAAGTATCTACCACTTCTTAACTAATTGTGGGTCGGAACAAAGTTTATACCATAACTTTTTCTACAGAGATATTGCATAACAAAACAGTGAGTCATTGTTGTACCCTTTTGAAAAGTTGCTTTTGTTTAGTTTTAAATGCGTTTGCGTCTCAACAGCAAATTAGAAATTTAAGAATACTGTTGGGATGGAAATTATCGAATAGATATCATATACTACTGTATATTTGGCACCTACATTTTGTAGATGAGTCGATATGTCAACATAATGAAAAAAGAGTGCCCATAAAGAGTTGGTAAGGATTAATGCTGTCCAAAAGATTTGAAAAGGAAAGTGTACTACCGGTAATTGTTTTATTTGGACAACAATTAACATCAGAGGTGAAAATGATGAAAGAGGATTGCGCGTTGGTGTGTTAGAAATAAGGGGGACATGGACAGTGTAAATAAGTTGAAAGATGTGAATTTTATAGTGTTAACAAATGGTTATAAAATTTGCATCTTTGAACATATTCACACTGCTTGTGTCCCCTTTATTTCTAGCACCCAAGTTATTATCACACTGTAGAAGAATGTTGTCTCGATTTGGTATGTAGCAATCCCAAAAATACTGTTTCAGGCTTCTCAATCGACATTAGATGTTTTAACAAAAGAGTGCTTACCCGACTTATCAAAAGTTTTGCATTTGCCATCGGGAGATAAAACTTGAAGTTGACCAAAGGACATAGTAATTTGTGGTCTGATGGTAATGTTCACTGCTCCAACTAAGGCATAATCACATTTTCCATTGAGAATATCTTTGAAAGCCATTTCAAGAACAACAAGACCTGTTGCACAAGCTGCATCTGCTGTGTAGCTTGGTCCTGTAAAGAAACCTTCAACAGTTAGTGTCTTCATAATCTATATGAAAATATATAAACATAACTTTAGTCATGCTGAATTTCGGTATGATATCTCTTCTCTAACATTCCCAAAGTACATTTCAGCTGCACAAACAGAGGTCAATAAGTAGTTTCTTACTCCACCGAATGTCACCCGGTGGTTCTGCACTCGTGTATATATAGTACGAGGTTTCCTTACTGCCCGTAAAGTAATTACAATATGGGATATTCTTTTAAAACGACTTACAAGGAAAAGGGGGAGATTGTACACTCTACCTTTGAAGTCAAAGAAATATGATAGTCTATTTGCAACCAATGCGGGAATGCTGCCTGTAAAAGCGGAGCCTCCTTCAGCGTCCGAACCTTTACAGAAAACAATGTCAGCGTCAGCATAGGAGGAACCTATGTAAACACCTGTGTTGGATCCTTTCAGTTCTCGAGTATGAAACCCTTGTGATCACAAAAACACAAGCAAACAAGTCTTGTTATCGTTGAAGTGTTGCAATAAGGATCTAACCATGAAAACATACAAATAATTTGCACTTCGAAAAAATGATAGCATAGAGAAATACTTGTTCATTTGGTTTTTGGATATACATTTTCAATAAAATAACAACTTAAATTTTCCATTTCTTTTTCTGCTATGAAAAGAAACAGTAAAGGGGTTATTAAATATTTAATCATCATAATTTAGGAAGGGAAAAACAGTTGTTTGTGGTTTTACTTTGCATTGGATTCCCAATTTCATGATTACACTACAAATTATGGTTAAGAAATTGTAATTACACAGCCTGTTCAGTTTGGACACAGAAAACAATTTTATTCTAGCTGTCCTAACCGAGTTCCTCTCAATCGATCAACTTGTGCATGTATAAGAGTTATGTACAAACTAATTCACAATTGACGTCAATATATCATTTATTGTTACTTTTGGTTAGACCACACATTTTAATTGTAAAAGTGTCTTTTCATAGACCATTTCAAATAACGCCAGGGTAAGTGAGCTCTTCTAACTGTTTTCTCCACTCGATGGTTGTTAATTCAGGCTACAGCTTCGATTGTCCCAACTGCATATTTGTCAGAATTGGGCCGTCTTTTGTGGCATGGTGAGTGACATTTTTTTAGTGTGAAAGGTATGGAACACGACCTTTTGCAAAATACTGGCAGCCTACATCTCCTACTCAGTCATTTCTTTATATCAAAGGATAATAAAACATTAAGCGTTAAATTTAACTTCAGCGTTAAATATACTACATGCATGGTGAAACTTTGACCAAACAGAAAACTTTATTTGAGCAGACGGATTCTTTTCTTATTTTGGGCTTTCTCAAGGAAAGTAAACTATATAAAAATTTTTGACATGACTCCCACATTTGCCTGGACCTTTTAGTGGAACTTGACCCCATCTTTTTTAGTTAATTGTACTTCAACATTGCACCTTTTTCTATTCTAAATGACATTTTATAACACAAGCGTGTTGGTGTGTAGTTAAATTCCATCTATTACTAACTTACTAACTTGACCAAACGGAAACAAAAGGACATCGCTCCATTGTTCAGTACACTAAAAGGTCTGTCTAATTAAGAATGTGGAGCCAATGGACATAAGTGCCAATCCTTTTTCTACTATATGACACAATAGGAGAATGGCGCTTACATTGAAGTTGGTTTGATCAAAATATGGCAGAAATCAAACCGTGTTATGGTTTCAGCTGTATGAAACGATATCAAAGATATGTACTCATTTCTTAACAAAACAAAATACTAAAATTCAGATGTTGGACGGCATTTATTATACGTGCTTACCTGCATCAACAATTGCTTCGTAAGCAACTTCCAAGAGTATGCGAAGTTGGGGATCTGTCGTGTTTGCTTCAGCAGGTAGCATACCGAAAAACGATGCATCAAAGGTGGAAAGATTTTTCAGCATTCCACTTCTTACTGGAAGTTTCAAAAATTCTTTATGGGGATCAAATGATGGAACGATATTTGATACTTTACCTTTAAATTTCGAATAAAAAGAATGTTTTTTAAGTGCCGAAGAATATTCACTATTTGTAAGAACTTATGTTTTATTAGTTTACTCCCTAAAATTTCAATCATTCATTGTTATCAATAGTACGGCAACCAGTACTATAAACACAAATAATAACAAGAAAATACATTGTATATATCATATGTTTTAGGGAATAGTGGGGGAAATCTTCAGACGTGATAACACGATTCAAGTTCTGCCCCTTCTCTTTAAATTTATTTTTCCTATTCTTACCCTCGTTTGAAGAAGCTATTGTCAATACTTGGGACTTATTGAGAAATGTTTTAAATTATTATTAATTTCAGACTTACTTGTTTATGGTCGATGTACTATATTTCACCTTCTGATCGAACATGCTAATTCACTGTTTACATTTCGTAATGCATTCATCCTGTTCTTTCCCCCCTTTCCAGAAAGTATATTACCAATACTTGGGATACGTTTAGATAAATATTAAGTAGCTGACACATTGCATCTGGAGGTATTCAATTCTCCTTCGGGAACAAGTCATTTGCAACAGGAGTTATACTCTACACGGCCGAAGACAAACCGTGATTGCTTTCTACCAAAGGCAGCTGCACGATGAGAGCGAATGCAGCTTTAAGTAATGTTTGTAGTAAATTCTCTTTGTTAATGTTTTATTATGTCCTTTTCCTATCTTTAACGATTTGTTAAATGGTCGAGTTTAAAGGTCCGTGAATATGTAACCAAAACAGCTGTTGTACCTCACAATCATTGATTAAGCTCCCTGGCTGTAAAAATCCATTGAAATTATTTGAATATCTTTCACCGCTTTCAGCACATACCTTTTAAAAACTTGGATCATTCTGGGGGTTTTCATTTGCTATGAAAACCAGAAAGCCAAAAGGCTTAGTGATTCCTTGCCAAAAAGGGAATGCTTTGTTACACCGATGTTCATCCCTCAAATTTATTCTTCTGTACTACATCATTTTTTATGATGTGCTCACAAATGGACCCCTGCTGACCTCACATGAACCGTGAACCCCACCAAAATTTGAATACAGAAAAATGAAACCAGAATGCAAAAATGCATTGAGGTTTTGATGATATCTGTTCTATTCCAAATAATGCCATGAAGTTCCATAACTTTCAGTCACTGGTCAAATGCTATCTAAACATGATGTAAAAGTACAGTTTTGCCTTCCTATTTAATCTTGGGAATTCTTGGGAAATTTGTGTTTTGACCTCTTGTGATCCCAGATGACGATCTTGAGAATTCTTGGGAAATTTTGCTCTTTGACCTCTGGTGAACCCATGTAACATTCTTGGAAATTTTTGGGAAATTTTGCTTTCTGATCTCTGGTGACCCCAAATGACCTTTGACCTCCCACTAAAAACAACAGGGTTCATCTTCTCTCTGTAACACATCTATATACTAAGTATGAAATCTATCAAAGCTTCCTGCCTTGATATATCGTGTTAACAACGCTTTCAATGTTTGACCCCAGTGACCCCAAATGACCTTTGACCTCCACCAAAAATAATAGGATTCATCTTCTTATCATAACTCATCCACGTACTACGTATGAAATCTATCCAAGCTTCCTACCTTGAGACATCGTGTTAACAAGATTTCCAGAGTTTGACCCCCAGTGACCCCAAATGACCTTTGACTTCCACCAAATAATATAATACAATTCTTCCTCTTACTATAAGGCATCTACATACAAAGTATGAAATTTATTCAAGCTTTCTACCTTGAGATATCATGTTAACAAGGTTTTTAGCAGAGCTGCCAACTTTGAAAAACAGTTTTTCTTATTCTAAAGACTAAAAATCAGTATTTTACACCAAAAATTCTTGATGCTGTAATCTTCCGGCAACATAGTGCCAGACTACTTAATCAACAAAAAATGATAGTATGCTCAAGTGTCTTCATGACATACTCAAAAGACATCAATAAATCTGTAAAAGAAGCAATTCTGCATATTACATATTCATAAAATGACCCCCCCCCCCTTTGAAAACAAAGTATCTCACGGCTACTAATTGCAAATAATTACACTCATCATTGCCTACGAGCCGCTTCACAAATTCTCCAAGCACCTACGTATGTGGCAACTTTCAAATTTATGATTGACAAACATCAAAATGCTTCATAAGAAACAGCTTACCCTAGCCCCAATTGTTGTAGAGTGAAGCCCATGTTAGGCTAGCCCATATGTTAGGCCTATATCATGCAGGCCTAAGTGTGTTAAGTGTGTTATATCATGTGAGTGTGTAAATGCAGACTAGCCTAGGCCTAACGTTTCAGTCTAGCCTATTCTCAATACTTGGCAAGGCCTTAAGTAACATCAGCCTAGGTCTAGCCTAGGCCTAGGCTATAAGTATAGCCTAAACCTAGCCTAGGCTTATGCACAGCTGGTCACAGAAATCTCTCTGTAAATACTACAAACTTAGTCAGATGATGGCTACCAACATTTGACAGGCAATAACTGCTTTCATTAGCCCTAATCTAGGCCATAGCTACTACAGTACCTCTAATATCGGCCCATACATAGGCTACTGTACTACAATTAGGCTATCCTGTACTGTGGCAGTTAGGCTAGGACTTAGTCACAGGACAGGACTTTGTCTAGGCCTTGGCCTAGCCCATAAACCTGGAGCTCTGCATTACATGTAGATTTATGTACTGAGTCTAACGTTATTGTGTGTGTGTGCATGCTAACGTTTGTTTTTGGTTCTGTAACAACGCTTAGCCTAGGCCCTAACTGTTAGGCCTAGGCCTTCATTAAAACTTGATCTGCCCGGTAAATTTTCCACTAAGGTTTACCCATGCTACTCTGCTACCATGCTTCTCTGAAGAGGAGCCATTTTACGACATACTGTGATATACCCGCTACAAGTTTGATTATTCTATTTCTTGGTGCTATTTTTCCAATTCAGTTACAGTCAAATCTAACATTAATGATGGGCTACTCAGCCAGCTCAATCCAAAGACCTTGGCAGTCATTCTATGTGTGATGAGTCTGTCACCGCACTCAGAAACTAGATTTTAACACAGTTTCTGATTGGTTGAAAGTGGATCTGTTTACAACTGATCAACCAATGATATGGTAACTTATGGAATGTCATGGATCTGCTGCAAACTATCTTCTGATTGGTTTAACATCAACTGGTTGACAAAAATTTAACCAATAACATAACAGCATAGATTACTGGGTTCAAATACACTACAGTGAAATACTGTAGTCTATTCTCAGTCTTTTGATATGTTGGCTAAAGAATAATAAAGTTTGTGAAAGGACCTATTTACTGGTCATTCAAAATTCGGATTATCAAGGAAAAATCCGTATTCCCATATTTACAATGATTTTCTGTACTAAATACGGAAAATCCCTACTGGCTGGCAGCTGTTTCAGGGTTTGACCCCCGGTGACCCCAGTGACCTTTGACCCCCACCAAAAACAATAGTTCTTTCTCTTACTATAAGGCATCTACATAAAAGGTATGAAATTTATCCAAGCTTCCTAACTCGAGATATCGTGTTAACAAGGTTTTCAGAGTTTGACCCCTGGTGACCCTAGATGACCTTTGACCTCCACCAAAAATAATAGGGTTCTTCCTCTTACCATAAAGCATCTACATAATAAGTACGAAATTCATCCAAGCTTTCTACCTTAAGATATTCTGTTCAAAAACTTTTCAAGGTTTGTCCCCCGGTGACCCCAGTGACCTTTGACTTCCACTAAAAAACCATAGGGTTCTTTCTCTTACTATAACGCATCTACATACAAAGTATGAAATTTATCCAAGCTTTCTACCTCGAGATATCGTGTTAACATGGTTTTCAGAGTTTGTCCCCTGGTGACCCTAGATGACCTTTGACCTCCACAAAAAATGATAGGGTTCTTCCTCTTACCATAACGCATCTACAAAATAAGTACGAAATTCATCCAAGCTTCCTACTTCAAGATATTGTGTTAACAAGGTTTTCAGGATTTTCCCCTGGTGACCCCAGGTGACCTTTGACCCCCATCAAAACAATAGGGTTCTTCCTCTTAATATGGGGCATCCATGTACCACGTTTGAGAACTGTCAGAGCTTCTCTTCTTGAGATGTCGAGTTAACCAGGTTTTCAGGGTTTCACCCCCGGTGACCCCAGATGAGTTTTGAACCCCACCAAAACTAATAGGGTTCTTTCTCTAACTATAAGGCATCTACATACAAAGTATGAAATTTATCCAAGCTTCCTACCTCAAGATATTCTGTTCAAAAGCTTTTCAGGGGTTTTCCCCCGGTGACCCCAGGTGACCTTTGACCTTCACCAAAAACCATATGGTTCTTTCTCTTACCATAATGCATCTACATGCAAAGTATGAAATTCACCCAAGCTTCCTACCTCAAGATATTGTGTTAACAAGGTTTTCAGGGTTTCACCCCTGGTGACCCCAAGTGACCTTTGACCCCCACCAAAAACAATAGGGTACTTCCTCTTAATATGGGGCATCTATGTACCAAGTTTGAGAACTGCCACAGTTTCCCTTCTTGAGATATCGTGTTAACAAAGTTTTCAGGGTTTGACCCCGTCGACCCCAGACGACCTTTGACCTCCACCAAAAATGATAGGGTTCATCCTCTTACCATAACGCCTCTACATACAAAGTATGAAATTCATCCCAGCTTCCTACCTCGAGATATTGTGTTAACAGGGTTTTCAGGGTTTGACCTCTGGTGACCTCAGGTGACCTTTGACCTCCACCAAAAACAACAGGATTCTTTCCCTTAATATGGGGTATCTATGTACCAAGTTTGAGAACTGTCACGGTTTCTCTTCTTGAGATATCGTGTTAACGAGCAAAGTGTCACAAACACACATACACACATACACACACCCATACTCACCCTCGCTTCCTTAGCGATACGCGGGAAATGTACCGGTAGGGAATCCGCGGGATTTCCCCATTAGCCGGGCTGACCTCCAACTAACCCAGCAGACGTACGTGTCTGGAGAGCGGGCTGCTTGCCAAGGCAGGCACGTGCAGCCGCGCGAGACTTCTCATTGCAGCGACGGAATTTTCGGGCAGCTACGCCAGTTTCGAGCTCCGCTTGAGCTAGGAAAGACGTGCGAGAGAGGAGCTCTCGCCGGCTGTACCGTGTCCTGTTAAGGACGTGTTGCTGAGTGCACCCATAGCCACAGGATCGCTCACACACCGCGGGTGACCATACACACACACGCACACCCAAACACACATACATACACACACACGCCATCATGAATGCATAGATTCCTTTGCCTTTGGCAAAGAATCAAAAATGTGATTTGGATTGTTGCACAAAATCTGTACTTCAGTTTTGTTTTTTACCTATAAAATATGTTGTAATTACTAAGAAGCTAGTTTCTAGTCTGGTGTTCAAAGTGGCTATTTTGAAGTAGTCAATAGCTACTTCCACAATAACCTCTCCCCGCGCATGGCAACGTCACTACTGTCCTTTGAATGAAAGTTAAACAAACAAAGAATAACATAATACATGTTTACACATGATTCAAAAGCAAAATCAGTAAATAATTTGTGTAATGGTCAATATTTGATTGATTTTGATGTAAATTATAACTTTAACGTCTTAATGTTTTATATTGCATAGGCAGGTACTGTATCTCCATATCCAGAGACCTTTCATCATCAAACATTTGAAAACTCTGCCTATATTAAAATTGAATTCCAGCTTGTATAATATTTTGCTAATTTGGGATTTAGGCGAAAAACCGTATGAAAAAACGCGACTGTTGGGAGAACTCGACCCTTAGGCGAAAAAATCGTTTCGCCTTAACGTTTTACACACTGTTTTATATAGGAATGCGTAACTCTATACGCAAGTCCGATTTACCACATAATGTTTAGACAATTACTTAGCTGCACACCAACTTACGTGCATGTATCCGTTAACACTAAGGACTTACGGGCCATTGAAATAACGTGCATATATATCTCAGAACCAAAAGGGGAAATATAATCTTATGTATTTTATTGTTTTTTTCTTCGCCGGTTGTATTGGCGGTATACCGATTTCGACTAACAGGTTGAATTAGCGTTATATATATATATATATATACATATATATATATATAAGTTTACATGTATGTATATATATATATATATTATATATATATATGAGTCAATCCACGCTATATTGAGACTATATATATATATATATATATATATATATATGTGTGTGTGTGTGTGTGTGGAGACCTTAGGCCATTTTCCCTTTAATATAGGCACTTGCCTTATACTGAAGGAGGATGTTTATTTGTGAATGGAAAACTTAGCCTCAAGCAGGATTCGAACCAGCGACCTTCCGCAAACAAGGAGGATGCTCTGACCACTGAGCCATTGAGGCCTATGTGGTAGAACGCGGTCAACTGAGCTCAGTTGACCGCGTTCTACCATATATATATATATATATATATATATATATATATATATATATATATATATATATATATATATATATATATATATATATATATAGTGAGCTGCACTGATGAGATCTAACAAGATCGAAACAGTTCTGTCTGCAGATTGGGTATATTATGCTCCTTAACATGGAAGTGCTACGGTAAGACCTTGTTTTGTTGAGCACTCTTTATTTCAAGATGGTGTATTGCTTGTGTAGTCTTGGCATTTTGGCCATGGCGTAATACTATTTGCTCTATGCATAGCACGCTCTTTAGAGCTTGTGCACTCTGGTATTCATAAGCAGTGTACCGCGAAGGACTTGGCTGACGCAAGTTATGCTTGTGTCAGTCTTGTCTTTCAGTCTTGGAATCTACTCTGAGCTGCACTGATGAGATCTAACAAGATCGAAATAGTTCTGTCTGCAGATATATATATATATATATATATATATATATATGTATATGTATATATATATAATATATATATATATATATATATATTGCTAACTTGGGATTAAGGGGAAATATTGTATGAAAAAAAAACCCTAAAAAGGGAAATCGTCTAAAAGGCGAAAAAATCAGGTCGACTTTGCGAAATCACACGCTTTTTATATAGGAATGCGTAAACGGATGGTAACGTCCGTTTCACCACATGATTTATATGCTATTACTTCAATGTTGACCAAGTTGCGTACCCGTATCTGTTAACACGTACGAATCGTGGGCCATTGAAAAATCGTTGTTGTATATCTGGTTTCCAAAAGGGGAAATATTTTTTAATGCATTTTATTGTTTCTTTTTTCGCCTTAACGAAACCGGGATATACCGATTTCCCCGTACAGTAATAATAGCGTTATATATATATATATATATATATATATATATATATATATATATATATATATATATATATATATATATATATATATATATATATATATATATATATATATATATAGTTTGAAAAAGGTAATAAGCGATAAATGTCTTTTTCAACAAACAAACTTTATTTTTCCTCAAATATTTCGGAGATTAAAATCCATCTCCTTCCTCAATGAGTATTAGACGCTTAATGAAGAAGTTTACATGTAGTTCATACATACACTGAAATTGAAAAGGCAACAGTTACGTAGCAAAGCGATTACGTATGGACACGCGCGCTGAGTAGTTACGCTGTATATAAAAGCGCGTGGAACGTTGCGGGATTATGACTTAAAGAATGAAATACCGCTTACGAAACCAAGATCCTTAATGAGGCCAAAGATGTGCGTTTAAAGGTGGAGGACATTTTCGACTTCTTTGCATTTTCTATCCGAATCGCTTTTGAAATTGCCCTTGATTATGAAGAATTTTGAATTGTCACTCGAACGATTGGCGCTGTTAAAGTGATTGACGACAGGCAAGCCAGTGAAGTTACCACGGATGCTGCATAGGTGATTGTTAAATCTTAACCTAAATTTGGATTTAGTCTCCCCAATGTACACAGCATTGGGGAACCTGTCGCAGTACATAGCGTAAATTACATAAGAAGACTCGCACGAAAAATTCTAAAGGCAAAGTTTGAGTCCATTGATAATAACATAGTCACTAGTGTCAATGAGACCACATAACTTACAACGTGGTCTTTGACAAGGACGGTTGCCCGTCGGGCTAGGGGTGGCGTGAATGCAACTTTAAACCAACAGGTTACGTAGATTTGATGGATGTCTAAAGGCTTGAACAGGGGGTGAAAAAAAAACATTCTGAAATTTGTGAATCTGTTTTGAGTGCCATACAGGATCGTTTGATGCTGTTCACAAAGGGGTCAGACAGTGACTAAAGGAATTCTATTATAGGTTCTCCTTCTTTGTATTGTAGCAAGCTTTCACGACTAATCTTGTTAAGATTGCCAAAGCACCCTTTTAGCAGTTTGTAGGGGAAGCCCCGACGTAGAAGGTTTACAAAGAGATTAAATGAATCCTCAAGGAAAAGATCATTACAAGTCTGTGTTCTTCCCTTCAGTGTCTGGAATCATTCGCGTGTTTCGTCACTTAAAATCCCTCTATGGAGAAACTTCTCTGACGTCACGTTTTTGAGGGGCGGGGCCGCGCGTTGATTTGATTTTAAAGGGCAAGCGTCCTTTTTCTCACAGTGGTATCTATGGTTATGCTGTGTGGGTGTCCTTTTATTAGATCACTGCCTTCCAGTTCCTGGGAATCTTGTTCACGTTGCTTCACTTTAAACCTCTCTTTAGGACGCAACGCAATACACGTCTTTATCTCCTTATTTTGTAGTTATGATAACTCTGTGGCGTACTTCACCTTATTACGCTCATCTAATAACGCCCTAGATGTTTTTACAAGCAATGCATGTACTAATGTGTGTGTTTAGATTCAAAGCTTTCAATATATATATATATATATATATATATATTATATATATATATATGTATATATATATGCTTTACAGAATTGTTTCGTAAGGGCCAATTTGAACAGGTCCTCACTCTTCAGAAGCCTGATAAAGAATGGTGTCAACAACGTTGAATACGCCGTGCCCGTTGAACCGTACTGTGGACGTGTTCTTTTTTGAAAACGTGTTCGTTTTTGAAAACAGGCACGGGTGATTAGGTCGAGTCAAGATACCTTACCTATTGGAATAATTACACAGCAGATGTTTATTTCTGTGTCTGCAAGAGCTGATGAGTTCGTTTCTTTTGTTTAAAGTGGCTAAGGAAGGTTTGAGTATGATGAGGAACTTTTCTTCTAGACAGAGGTTGCAGGCTTTAGATGATGTAGAGTATGCCCGAGCTTTGCTTATAAGCTTCCATTTCACAGAGTGTTCTACATTTGAATCCTTTAACTTCCAGATATGTTCACTGAGTGCAGTTGCGTTTCTCTTGTCTTTGTGTTTCAAGCTAGACTTGTGGGCGTTGTATCTGGTTTTGAAGGTGTTTTCTGTTAGACCAATGTAAGTTTCTTCCTTGTGATTGTCATGGCGTGTTACAGTGGCTTGGTACACTATGTTGTTGGTGAGGCAGTTGCCTTGCAGTGGACACTGGCTCTGTGTTCTGCAATTGCAGTTGTTTTGTGTTGCTGGTTGCAGATTCTGTTTGGTCAGTATGTATTTGTTGTGCGCTGATATTATTTGGTCCATGTTTGCCATGCAGCTGTAACTCAGTTTTACCGTGTTTCTGTTGAGTAGAGTATGTAGTTTATGTCCAGGCGGGAAGCAGCTGTCTAAAAGGTTGAAGAATTTCTTGCCAATGTTGGTGGTGACATTGTCACTGAATAGGGGGTTGAGCCAGGTTATGTTTCTGGCACGTCTTCGTTTTGTGGCCTTGTTTTGTTGACTGGTGTTAAGCGGTTGGGTTCTGTACTTTAGATTATACCCATAGCCACTTTTGTGCAGTGCTTCCTGGTATATGGGTGCTGAGGTGTTGAAAGTGTTTTCGTCGGATGAGATGTTAGATAATCTCCTGTTGATGCTTTCTAGGATGTTCTTTATGATGAGTGGAGGGTGGTTGCTCTGTTTGTGCACATAGAGAGGGATGTTGTTGGGTTTCATGTATGGCTTGTATGTGCCTGTGCGGAGATCGAGTGTTACGTCTAAAAAGTTTACTATTTTTTTGTTTGCGTCAATTTCTATCTTCAGGTTGTTGTTTGCGAATATCTTGCATATTTCTTTCTTTATGTTCTCTGTTTGCCTGGGTGTTGCTTTGCAAACTGCCAAACCGTCGTCTCTGTACAGACCAACATTCATGTTAATGTGCTGAAGTTGTGATAGCAGGTATAGTCCTACTAGTTCACAAGTTTCAGCACCGTCGAAACTGCCCATGGTGACATCGAATAAAGATTCGGCACGCTTGCACCATGGTGTTTCGGCGTTAAACAACATAGTTTTCTTTGTGTGAAAGATCACATGTATTTCTAATGTTGATATGTCTGTGTAGTTCGACGCAAAATCCAGAGCCTTGTTGAGGAGGTCAGCAGTTATTGAGGTGTAAAACTCACAGATGTCAAAAGCAATAAACGATTGTTGATGTTTGTTGTGTATTTCCCTAAACCAATCTATTACCTCACTTGTGTTCTTCCATTGATTGAAACCTGTAGATTGTTTGATTTTTGAGTTTATTCTTTCTAGTATTTGCTTGCTGATCTTCCCCATTTCTGATTTTGATGGGTTGATTAGCCTGCAGGTGGGTTTGTTGTTGAAGTTCGGTTTGTGGTCCTTTAGTGTAATAAACGCTTGTTTTTCACATGTAGTGTCGACTCTGTCACCGATTTCGAGTTTTGAAGCGATAGTTTTGTCCATTGCAGTAATTTCGTGGCGTGTGCTGGGTGGTGCTTTCTTGTATGCTTTGTTTACGTTTTGTTGTACCAGTTTGTTGTACTGTTCGGGTTGTAACTTGTAAAAGTTGTTGGTTTTGTGAGCCGCAACATATACTGACGTGTCTGTTTTGATTTTGTTCGTGTCATTTTGTAACAGTGTTTGGAATGGCTTGTGGTTGTTGTTAAATTTAACATTCTGTATTAGGCTCATCATGCCATCCTCGAACTCTTTCAGTTCGGGTATCTGGGGTGGAGCCTTTGTCGACCGAAAGCCGTAGTGTTCGTTTTTGTTTACACTGGCTTCGGGGTTGAGAAAGAAGTAAGTTCTCCATCTTACGTTCCTTAGAAAAGATTCCGTTTTAGAAATGAACCTTTTCAAATAGCTCTTTCTAGGCGGTAAAGTATGTTCTTTGTCGAGTATCCAAAATTGACACGGTCGAACCCATTTTCCATAATGGTTTACAAAAAGTGCTCAGCAGGAAACTGGTGCTAAATAATCGTAAAAGGTGTTAACCAGTCAATGGTAAAGTGCTCAACCTGTAAAGGGAGCTAAAATATTGAAAGGTTGTAACTGGGTTACTACAAGACAGCTTTACAAAACAGCTTTATTGCTGTTTACAGCTTTATTGCATTCGGAAAAGTTGATACCTATTTTAGCTGTCCCAAATGTGCAAATACAAGTTTTTCTTACCGCTGTCCCATTTCTTGAAATTTCTCCTCACCAGGGTATCCTTGTTTATTAGATGATCCCAGAATTCCTGCAGATCATCAGATTCAGGCAAACGTCCCGACATTCCACAAGCAACTATTTTTTCTGGGTTTGCCATCTTAGTTTCTCTCCGATCGTTCCTGAAAACAATTATTTCAAACGTAAGAGGATTAAGACCTTTTTACATAAACAATGATACAGACAAAACAGCATTTCTTCCATGCGTCTGGATATACTTCACATAACCGCCTTATTGACACTAAATCATAGCCAGCCCAAAATCATCGAAAAAAGAATGAGCATGCCACCCCCGTAATATAAGAACCTACGGTGATGCTAGCCATTAACTTTAGTAGATATTCACTCGATGAAATTCTGTGAATTTATTTCCAATTATGCTCGTTATGGCAATAAAATGCTTAATGCATTAAATTAACACTCAGCACTGTCGGATAGCTACGCCACGTCGCGACTCCCGTGCAGGAATTGTTGCCTAAACGTGTGACTTACTACTCTTACCATGCCATTATTAGCTTAGAGCGGCCATAGTATGGCAACTAAAGTCACACTACGGGAATTACTTATCGTTATTAAAATTTCCCTGGACAGTCCTGACTGGCTGGGAACAGGGAATTGTAAAGCGACAAGTCCCTGGTGGCAAGTACTCATCATTTTTCTCATTACCGTCTTGGGTAAATTTGTATATCCAATCATTTTTCCTACAATGCTTCCAGTCATTTGCATCAATAATGCAATCTGAGTAATGATTAAAGACATTTGGCTCTTTCTTGCCATAATGACATCAATGACTCAGTAAGACAGAATTCGTTTATATCAAATTATGAACGTTAATTATTATAATCTGACCTCTTTTAGAATGTTTTTAAGGGATAATATCTCCGTTTGGGTTAAAACATGAATGATACAATGACATTTCTAGTCACAGTCTCAAAAACTGGTTGAAATTGGCGTCATCTTAAGTGATTAAGGTATATTATAAGGACTATACCATTAAAGGATAAACCATTTCAACAGATTTAGAAAAAGAAAATACTTTGCAAAGGACCACACCTCTGCAAAGCACAAAATCTCCCCATCTCAATTGGCAATCGCTTTTTTATGTTTACTTCAAGTAGAAAAATATAAGCACTCATGGGCTAAAATGGACTTCCCTGTACATTTTAAGTTGGCATTTATCTGCAGTCAAACATAATTGTATCTAATTCCGTATCTTGGGCACCAAAGACTTGGAAAAGATGTAACACCTATAGACAAATGCCTGTTACATTGCCTTTATGTGTTCTCTCGAATGTGAGTTTATTTACTCGTTTTGCAGTGGTCCATCCCACCTTCCCATTGTAATGCGGAACCTTAATTGCTGTGTGTTTGTTAAACAGTTACTTTCCTTTGTTTTTGTAAGTGTATTTTTGTCTTTCTTGTTTATTCTAAATGCATACAACTATTAATAGTGACTGTTCACCATCTAACAGTTTCCTGCCACCATTTCATAGTGTTACTAATGATGATTTAGAAAGTATTACATTTGGTACCACTAGCCAGCATGTTAGTAATGACAACATCTTTGTAAAATGTCTCGAAAAACGGTTAATGATCGCTTTGCTTCAAATTTAGTCCTTAGCAAATACTACAACTTTTAACACTTTCATCTGCGACAAAGATGTATATTTCTCTTTCTTCTATCTTAACATCGGACGTTTGCCTAAAAACCACCAGCAACTTATTGAATTTCTTGAAATGCTTCGTTTTAAGTTTGATATTTTAATTCTCACTGAAGTGGGACAATAGTAACCTTGATCACTTAAGCAACATTTTAACAGATTACAGCTTTGTTTACGTCCCTTCCTTCACAAAGTGTGGTGGGGTTGGTATTTTTTATAGGTCATTTTTCAGTAAGGTTTATGTAAGGAAACAATTAATTTCATTCAAATGCTAGTTGCTCGTGTTCTAACTGTCAAGTTCAAGAACGGTGGTTGGGCTTAAGCTATGGGGATAAATCATTCTCTTTCTGTGCCTGTCACCGTCACCCAAAAGTAATATCCAGCACTCCCTAGATTCTCTTGAAAAACTCAAGACTCTTTTATCTCACCCTTCTGTATTATTCGTGACGATTTAACATAGATTTGTTAAAGGTTGAATTATGTTCTACTTACAACGATTTTGCTAAGTAAATGATATGTTATAATTGTTTGCCTTCCATTACTGTAAAAAATTTTCCCGTCATTTTACTGGAAATTTCCTGGCAGTCAGGATTCACAGTTTCCAAGTTATTTAACAGGTAACGTAAAATAACAAGTTCCTGTGAAATAAACTACTGCTATTTTACAGGCAAAGTAATGAAAATAAAATCCCGTCAAAAACAGTGTTCTACTTTGCAGGACATGCCCGTAAAATAACAATATATAATTTTACAGGAATCTGTTTTTACACAACCTGTTAAATAACTTTGAAACCGACTGCCAGGAAATTTCCAGTAAAATAACAATTTGGATTCCACGTCACGTGGAATAACAACTTGGTTCCTGAAAACATATCATGTGCATTCCTGTTGCAAAAATTCCTCTTCTCCGCACAAACGTTCTTCCACTAGAGTTATGACTCAAAGGTTCCCAACTGCAAGTACAGCATGCTTGACAGGGGTTTTGTGTTACTGAAGAAATAAATGCATGTTCACCATGCAGCTCCATAAGTAGGGTGTTGGGATATTTCAATCAAGTACACAATTACTTGGGCAGGGCAACAAACAGTGACACTAAGGGACACTCATACCACAGAAATGCAGTATTTCTTCTGCCAGACTTCATCCATGACCAAAAAGTTCAGCAACTATAAAAACAATTTTCTGAATCAATGCTGGGACTTAAATTTAGTTCTCAAATTACGTAATGTTGACACATTAAAAAGGAAACAAATGACAAAAATGGCTAGTTAAAGCTTCCTTTCAACATCCTGTTCTTCTTTAAGTCTGAATAACGAATGCCCTCACAAATACTTTGTAGTAGATTAAACACTGATTTCTGTTCACTTTACTGTTCAGGTGGAACTAGTCCACAAAACTGTAAATGAGTTCACCCAAGTCATCAGTATGACTTGACCACCTAGATGATCCTATGACTCCATAATAACACATGAGGTGTTTCTGCCGAAGGGAACTATGTTCGCACCTTCTGCTTGTCTCGGCACTTCTGTTAAATCAAGTATAAACTAACTGTCAGGTAATCTTGTCTGGTCAGCAAACTGCTCACTTGACCATGAAATGGTCTTGCAGGAGATGTTTGCCCTACCATTGTATTTCTACAAAGTAGTCTATTTACGCTTGAGAGAGTTCGTTTACACAAGATGTGCAGAGTAGGGAAGAGAGGAAGTCTTATCTAGCTTTTTTTGCAGTGTACAGTTCTGAAAAAGTCCGCCGAGCGGCGGATATTGGAGTATCGGCAAGCAGACGGCTAGTCTTGTACAAGACTCTAGTTCATTTCCGTCCACCACATATCAGCTGTCAAACATACTTAACAGTGCGCCCTCTAAACCTACTCTTGAACTCTTCAGAAGTAGAGTCTTATCCATTATGGCAGACGTTTTTTTAATTTTTTCTTTGTTATTCAGCGATTTCCCTCCAAAAATTGAGGGAACCAACCATATCCACTAAACTAGCTCACACCTACCTAGGATATGCATATTCAAATTTTCCACTCCCACCTAAGTTTACGACATTTGTGTGCGACATTTGTGTGGATGATGTACTGTATATTGCTAACGAAGTACCACAGAACTGAACAGCCCACTGTATGCGTGTATTGTACATGTTTACAATTTTACGTAGCTGTTTTGTACACAGGAAACTAGTACAGATCTAACTTAGATGCTGTTAGTGTGACTGAACGCTACTTACACTAGTGTAAAAGCATTGTTATCTGCCGGAATCTGAGAACACTTTACGGTGAAATCAAAGGAATTTTAAGTTGAAACAAAGCCACTTCGGGCTATCCCATCACTGCTGTCGCCATGTGCCTAGTGAATTCTTGAGACTTGAGAATGTGGCCCTAGATCCTCAGCCTCAGTAGGCCTACAGTAGGCTACATGGAATTCTTGTGGAACGACGAGAATTGTCATCTCAGTATGGTTAGCATTTTGAGATCATAGTCCTAGGCCCTAGAGGGGCGTTGGTACTTATCAACTACAGGGCGTCCTCAGCATACAAATGCCTCTGTAGCCTTTATTATCTAGCCTACATATGTACTTACAAGGGAGGACACTTCTCATATCAGTCTTGCAAACAACAACGGTTAGGCCTAGGGCCTATACCTGGGTTGCCAGCAATTCTACAGTCTCTCTCCCAAAACCCATTCGTAAGGTAAATTAGAGCAGCAACTAGAAGCCTTAGGCAACTTAGCAAGACTGCTTCATAGATTGCTAAAGAATTATCATTAGAATAGGCCTCCATTGCTGCAGGAATTGTCATCACTTGCCAATCACAATGCATGTCAGCATTATTATTAATTGCGGCCGCACACTTGGAAGCTCGGAGTGTCCTAGCCAAGGCCTACCTAAAAACGCAAGTCTAACGTTAGTGTATATCATCAAATATTTTGCGTATAATGCTGAGGCTGCCTTAGGCTGTCAACCGGTGTGTAACACTTCTCAGGGTGGGGCAGTGGATTCTGCAGGGGGACAACCGAAGATGACCCCCAGTAAAGTCAGGTGTATATAAGTTAGTTAGATAAGATTTGACGACACACCAACACAAATGTGTTATACAGTGGCAGTCAGATAAAACAGTAAGGTTCAAATAGTTTCAAACACAGTTCAATTTTCAAGTTCGATTTCAATACAGTTCAAATACAGTGCAAGTCTCTCCCTTTAGTCACCTCTTACAACAGGCAGGAAATACTGTGGGCATATTCTACAACGCTCAGCCCACGGGGGGCCCAGTCTTGGAGGGGGGGGGGGGCTTGCTTGGTTTTGTGGCACAGACCAACCCGTCAGTCGTGGCATAAGTAATAACGGTCTCATGTGCGCATTTTATAGGCGATAGTTGGGGACAAACTACTCACCACACACGACCTCCTCACCCCAACTGGATGCAGTTTAACGTCATACCCCGGACTTAGGCATAGGTGTATATATGACACAAAACAAGAGTAAGGAAAACCAACCTAGATTTTTTATGTAAACAATTCAATAAAGTGACTTGCCAAACCTAACAGAGATGAAAACTGACACTAGAAGTGCACTATACCTTTAAGACTTGCAGGAGGTGGCGAGCCATCTCAAAAAAAAAAAAAAAACTTACCGGCCTACAACCTTTCATTATGTACTCACAAACACACACCCTTGCTTTTTGCAAAACTCCAAGTGAGACTCACCCCATTTCCTTTGCAAAAGCAAAAACAAAACAGACCTTCCTTGGAATGAAACACAGGATAACTTATAATGTAACTTTTTGAAACAAAAAGTGCACATAAGTTAAAGGATAAAATGACCCTAAACGATCTCAAGCTACTCAAGAGCGCTTCAGTACTCTGTAACAGAAGTAACTTTACATGTGGCAATGGACATAGAGCTACAAGCATACATGGTATGACCAAGAGGATACGTACGATGGAAGACCCTCTTTCATGCACTATAGTGTAGGAAAGGCATAGGCTACTGTCATACTGAAAGAAAATTTTGGTTTAATATTTACATATAAAGTATGACATCTACAATCCTCATGAAGGCCTACAATCCTTTACTTACTTAGAGCCGAAAATTTTGAAAAAAGTGAACAAGAAAAATGTGAAAAGAGTATCACAAGGTTTTGCATGAATAAAAGTAACCTGAGCACATACAAAGGTACCGTAATGAATTGCCTTGAGGCCTATAGCTTTTGGGACAGTTAGACCACACAGTATAGGAGTAGATCCAGGATTTTACAAAAAGGGGGTAACATCTTGAGGGCAAAGTTTGTACCTGCTAGCTTCAAATGTAGGGAGTGTGCATGGGGGCTTTGTTGGAGGGGAGGGGGAATCTCGAGGAAAATTTGAATGGCATCTAACCTTGAAGTATACACTGTAGAGCTCTAGAACCTTCTTAAAAAAGTGAAGGCAAAAGAGGAGGAGCTGGAGGCTAGAAAGTTGATTTTTGGCTGCTACATGAGCTTGAACAGCAATCTACAGGCAAGGAACCATTAAAGAATATGCTTAAAAGTTCCAGGAGAATAAGTGATTTTTTTTAACAGAAGTTTTTTATCGGAAAGAAAAGTGTCTGCCATTCATTATAATATCGCTTCAACATGGAAGGTTAGGTCTATGTCATGGTTTTGATAAGTTGTCATTTGTAAATGTTATCAGAATTTCGTAGGTTTACAAAAACACTGAAGCCTGATGTGGCAATTAGGATTGTGTTGAGCAGGTCCTGAAGAAGCTTCAATGTAAAGAGATGAACCAAATAACTGAAATTCCTTTAAAGGGTGAAGGCAGTCACCCCAATTTAATTTTCAAAAACTGTCTAAATCCTACAGATCTCTTATTTCTCACACAAGTACTTTTATAATGTTCCTGTATAAAATTATTGAATATTGAGGGTAAACCAGTAAGTTATTCTGCATAAAGTTAGGAAATAAGTAACAAAAAATATTGTCACATGATTGATAAGAGCCATTCCTGAACTACTGCATTTTCCCTTTAATTCCTTTTTAGAAACTTATTTCATTAACATTATGATTAGCCGTTTTGATCATTTACTCTTGTTAATGTTTTTCGTTTTCACCTGGTATATTTTCTTTTTATGGTATTTCAGGGGCTGGCCATGACCACAGTGTTTCAGACTGAAATTTTTCAAGCCTCGGGAAATGTAGTACCCTGCAATATTAAACCAGAGACTCAAGGCATCTCCAGTGCACTGCAGACTTGAAGATAGATACCAGTTCCTACTGATACCAACTACATAAAATTATCCAGTCATTCATCAAAGCTTCCTCATCCTGTACGACAAGTGATGTTAGAAACATCCCAGAGCAATCTTGTTTCTAATTCAGTCATCCAGACTTTATTTAAAGGAAACCCATTGTACAGTATCCATAGAATTAAGATAACTTTCTCACTTGTTCTAACTTTGATGTATTCTGTTTGGAGTCTGGCTGTTATTGCACATGTTCAGATAAACTGATAATATGCAAGAGGGTAACATCCTGTTTCTTAAGCGCATTTGACTGTACAAAACATTACTGTATGTTTGATTGGGTCCTGACCAGGTGTCGGACACTCACCTTCTGCCTCAGGAGTACTAAGAGGTCCATCAGTACTGTTGCTTTTAGTTTTTGAAGGCTCATAAAAATAAAAGGCCTGTGCATCTTCTTTTATTTTGTCACCATGTTTTGTTTATTTTTGAGCAGTCAAGCTTGGTCTTCTTATTTTGACGGATCTTTTTTTCATTGTTTTTTGTAATGAATGTTCTTTATCCTTCTTTGTTGTCCAACCTTTATCTTCTTTTTTGTGTTTGTTCTGGGAATCAGGATCTAATAGACACAGCCTGCAAAGAGCTCTGTCAAAAATTTAGTGTTTCTTCATTAGTAATCAACATGAATTCTAATCAATTAATAGCAAACTGCAAAATTCAAGTCCATATGATGATTGTCTAAGCCAAGAATAAGTGGATGTGGAACAAATAGCAGACTTGTATTTAAGTCTCAAATGGAGTCACATCCTGCCAACACTGCCTGACTTGAAAAATTCTGGGGAATTTTTCCCTTTTGATTAAACACAGAGATTTGAGTCGATGACTTGACTCGAGTCCCTAAAACAGCTCCAATTGACGTGACTTGCTGAGAAAAGGGTAACTTGGATAAATCTGTGGCAAATAGTAATTCATACCACTGTACCTATGAATAACTCCTGTCTCAAAGCATGAAGAGATCCCCCCCCCCCCCTCAAGTAAGCCATCTCATGGAAACATAGTCTCTTGCCTGATTTAAAAGTTTTTAGCTAACATTTCACCTGGGAAATATCTCTTCTCCTACTTGTCATCCTCATTAGATTTGCATGTCTTCCTGAGTTTCATTTTTAGTATACGTAGGGAGAAAATAGTTGTAGTTTGGAAGTCAGGAACCAAAAATGATCCTAGTTTAAATAGGAACCTAATGTCTTTTTAGAAGATTTCTTCTCACTTTTAACATGAATGGTCATTTGTTTGTCAAAAGCTTTTTACATCATATTTTATATAGAAATGGGGGGTACAGCCAGATGTGTGGTGTGACAGTAGGTTCCCACCTCCAATAATTCAAGAGCAAAAGTCCTTTATTTGATCTTTAAGAGGTTTCCTTAAAGGTGCACCATTTGTAGCACTAAACTGCATATACAACCTTTCATATTCAAAAATGTCTCAAAGGGAAATGGGACACCTCCCCAGGATAAAGGTCAGAAGCAATGTTCAGTTCCTGATATACTGGAAGAATTTATGTGGCCACAAAGTATCACCTCTTTTGAAGCTCTTAGGAACAAATATGTGAAGAGCAAGTAAATGTCATCAGGGACATGGTAAATAGTAGTGTAAGTGTGTGATGAGCAAACCAAGTGTTCATTTTAAATTTTCAGAAATCTCTTACCAAGGTGGATACTTCAAAGCATAAAACGTTAAGTTTTTTTTTCTGAAATAGCAAGTGTTCTGGCCAAATGGTGGGGGGGGGGGGGTGGGGGCTACATAATGCATCTCCCAGCTCTTCTCTCATTTTTCAGGAAAGTGATCATGGGGAAGATGGACTGGTTATAAATTTGGTCATCCCAAACATGATGGGAGTAACATGTGTAGCATCCAAAAATTTCTTTAAAAAGCAACATACTCTTGCAAATCTCCTTCTAGTTGCCTTACAAGTGCCTCTAAAAGTGTTTCTGTACATGACTGTTACTAGCAAGAGGTTAAAAAGGAGTTAAATATTCCTCATGGATTGAATACAATAATGAAAATATTGTCACATGATCAAGACATGCTATTCATGGATAAGGATGATGGGGGTATACTAACTCTGCTTATGGTTAGTACTGCATTTTCTCCTTAAGGGGCAATTCTCAATATCAACCCACAAATTTCCAGTTCTCACAACTATAAGCAACTTATAACTCCTCCCATTATTGTACAAATCTCCTTCTTGTGCAAGCGTGCAAGCACAAACCTATTTTATTGCTTTAGGCCATGTCCTAGTGGATATGGTTATAATGTGAAATCTAAACACTCTCTCTGCATCACATGAATTTTCAAACCCTGATTTCAGTCAAAGAGCAAGAACCATGAGAATTTTGCCATACGCTCGCACCAAAAATGTACTATGGAGTGTTGACTGCTTCTCTCTAAGATTGCTTAATTTTCTTTTAAGTCATTACAAGCAAGTGATCATTAGTGTGACATAATTCTGGGTAGGCCACTTAATGTTACAACTGTCCTTTTTTAGAATAAAGCCAACTGAGGGAAGTTACATTAAAATAGGTAGGCTATTGCCAGCAACTGTATAACAGTAGATGCACACAATCCTGAAATGACTCGATGCCCTATTTAGGTAACATGGACAGTTGTAGGGTGCTGAGTCCTTGTCAGATATAAATTTGAATTGCATTACTCAGTGGAACCATATGTCTACACCTCCAGCATTTCTATGCAATTATTGTGTCAGTGCGGTACAAAACAATGAAAGTGCCTTCATCTTTCACCCTTACAAAAATTTCATTGTTTTATATTTGTTTTAAAATGAACACAGTGCATACTGGTAAGCATTTAACATTGACAAAGGTAAGCATGATTGCATGTACAGCCCAGTGTATGAAAACAAAGATGAGCATGTTTTCTCAAGTTTGATATCTTAGGGAGAAAAGTGTTGGGAGCCTGAACTTGTGGGTAATTTCATTTAAACGTGGAGCATAAGGACCAAAACACCTTCTTACTAGTGTCTTCATTTGGCTCTGAGCTGGGCTGATAGGAATTGATCAAAGAATCACTAGAGGAGTACTCATGAGTACTCCTTTGCTCTCAATCAACTTCCACAGTGTGGAGTATCCTAACTGTTTTGTCTTTAAAGGATGTTCAGTTATAATCACTATATTTTTTTTGTTCAGTTTAATTCACACTCCGATGCTCTAGCAGAATAGGCCTATAGCTGTCACTGGAAGCAAATTGAATGTTACTCACCAACTGCAATAATTCAGTAACTGAGACTATAGCCTGCCTATGTGGGGTACATTATAATGACAAGTAGAAATATGCGGGCTTGCAAATTGGCTACAAAGGTTAATTTTTGGTTGCTTCATCTTAGTACATCTTATGTCACAGTGTATGGATTGTGAAACTGGGTCTATAAACTTTTCCTGACTAAAATTGAAGTACCGTGGTACCAGACTGTCCTGTAAGTTTCCTCAAGGTAGCATCATTCATTGTTTGAAAGTACAGAGGATCATGGTAACACAAATAAGGGAACTTAGTTTAAATAGGCATCTAAACCGAAAATAGAAGAATTCATCAGATTTAGAAAATATTCAAGTTCTCCAAAGATCATTGCAAACTGCAAACTAGTAACTTAAAAGCTACAACAGCAACTTCCTTCAGAAGTGCGCTCAGAATTGCCTGCCATAACATGTTGTCAATTGTATGTGTGTAGAATTACATACCCCCACCCCAGGCCTTGCCCCTCCATGTGTGAGCTAAACAGCTATGATCTGTGACACAATGTTCAATTTCCAGTTTCTTAATGAAATTTTAGAAAAGGGGATGATTGTGATCCTTTTAATATAATTGCAATATTTATTGTAAAGTTTGGGTTGTTCGTTTTCTCAGTAAAAGTTTCGCGAAATTGGATTCCACATAAAGTGATACAAGAAAGTGGGAGCTGAGAACACCCAACGTATCTGTCCTGGAGTATGTCCTGACTACGGGAATAAGAGGTAGTACTTCCATAGCCAGATTACACAGTAATATTTGCTGTGTTTGTGTGGCTGGGGCCAGACTTAGAACTACGTTCTAATAATAGAACGTTGCGCGTTGCGGGCTTTTGAACTCAAAAAAAAAGTATTGAAAACCTGTAAATTAAGTGAAATGATTTGCGAACGTTTCTTTGACCAGTAGCACATAGCATTTGAATATCTTTTTTGGTCAAAGGCAAAATTGCTCGGGATCGGAATGGAAATTATGGAATATTATTGATACCAAGAATCTGATCACCCGGCTGTTCGCTAACTTTGACGTATCTACTGACGTAATACGTTATGTGAATAAACATGAATAATTTACATATAGTCACGCCCTGCTCTACCGTAATGTACAAGACTCTAGTTCTGAAGAGTTCAATGACTGTTTGGCGAGTCAATATTAGATTAGAGGGCGCACTGGTACGTATGCTTGACAGCCGATATATGGTGGACGGAAATGAACTAGAGTCTTGAACAAGAATCACTGAATCCCTGAATCCTGTTTCCTGCCTCATTGTTCAACTGGAACCACACCCACTCCCAACAGCTTCCATTCAAATCATTTTTATGACTCGACCATGATTTATTGATAACAGATACATGCACCACTGATTTCTGTTCCCCACTCCACTATCCAGGTGGAACCTGGCACAATTACGACCACTTCAACTCAAATCACCAGCATGAATTGACAAGGTAAATCATCCTACAACTTTTTGATATTGTAATGTGGATAAATAACCGATTATTTCCATCCACTAGAGTGATTAGGGAACCACAGAACCACTCAAGTCATTTGTATGACATGACCAGGTAAACAGCGCCGCAATTCAATAGGTAAATTAAAGACCGGTTTCTGTTTCGTACCCCACTATTTAGATTGAATCTACAAGTGCAACCAGTTCCATTTAAGTCACTGGTACACTTAGAACAGGTAAATGATCCCACAACTCCTAATAAACATAAGTAGATGAAACACTGATTTGTGTACTTTATTGGTTAGGAGAGACTTCACACAATTGTAGCGGATTCAAGTCTTTGGTATGACCCTAATAGGTAAATTTTCCATGACTCTTTTAATTAGAAAACAGACAAATAATCTCAACCAGCAAGTCACCATTGCATTTCAATGAATACAGCATCACTCTTGTCAGGCACCAAGGGGTTCCATTTTTGTCACAACCAGAAAGCTTAGCTTTTCAGTGAGCTGAGAAAATATCCCCACAGCTTTCAAAATATCTCAAGCAATCTCAGCAACATGTAAAATTTGTACAAAGACGAAAATCTGGTCAAGTTTAACTAGTAAGAAGATAAAACGATTGAAGCAGTGTAAATTATGCCCTATAATTTGATAATGCACCATTATGTTTAGACTTTCTGTTAGCTAAAGAATGCATAAGGTTTGTGATAATGAACACTTATTATATTCATAGCCCATGCAGAGATTTAACAAGTGTAACTCCAAGCAACTTCTTACTTCAGTACTTCATTGAAAACACCTTTTGCTATTCCTAGCAATATAGATAATAATAATTATCCACATATTCCTAATGTCATGATTTCAATTGGACCCCTCTGACATCAAAGATTGCTTTAATTTCATGACTGGGGGGGGGGGGGGATTATTGATAAACCGCCATTTAATCTTTTAACATCCTAATTCAATTGTTTGTCAAACACAAACCGTAATTTCACTTTCTCACAGTAAAACATGGGATTCTACTTTTTAGCGCAACAGAAAAATTACTATAGGGCAATTCATAGGCTAAAATATTGTACTTGTAACTTTCGAATGTTCCACACAATCTTAACAACATAAAAGATCTTCTTTGAACGAAAGCCTCAACAAAGAAGGAATAAGCAAAACTTCATGGCTTGGAAACTGGGCCCCTCATTAAGCCACCTGAAGTTACTATTTCTACTCTCATTACACATGAAATTTCTAAACTTATTCTCACTGAATATTGATTATTGTCAAAACAACTGTGAATCAAATCACTATCCTATGTCTCAGATTTAAACACAAAATGATTTTGTCTGATCCATTATCTCCTTCAAAACCCCCATTCATTCTCAAAGCTGGCTAACTTGTTTGCGAGCTTCATCACTCCTGGGCTGAGTTGACACCGGACTTCTTTCCTTTCTTTTTTGATCCAGTCTTGGAATTTATCCTCAAAAAGAATCTGAAAAGGGAACATTCAGCTTATTATCATCAGTTACTGCCACAAATTATGGAGGAATAACGTACTGCTCTGCCTTCAAGATCAAGGGCACAGAGAAGGTCAGAAGCTAGCACTGTCTACATTGGGTGAAAAGAATCAGGAAGATTTTACTTTGACACCAAATTTCCGACCCTTGTGTCCACTCATACAAGCACCACGGCTTCACTCATAACTGTCAATTGCAAACTGCATGTACCAAAATATCACGAATTACACTGACTTGCTGATGTTTTCGATCCCCCTAACTTTATCAATATCTAGGTGATTAAGTGTCATTATTGAATATCTATCTAATATTGCAGGGGAGGACTTTTTGCTGTAAACAAACTGTTGGAGAATGACTGTGCTTACAGGCCAAATTAGAGGCAGCATGGCAATGAATCACACTGCAGGAATGGTAACTGCAATAAAACAACAGACTGGCTGCCAACAGAATGACTTACAATGCCACCTCCTAATTTTGGACTGAAAACTTCAACACCAACAACAACAACCCTCATTAAAAAACCAAATGTACAATATACAGGCCTATCAGCCACTTTTGAAAGAAATATGATTTTATGCTATTTTCATTATGTTTTTATCTTTTTTATGCCATTGTCTGTGATTTTTTGACCATATTATGCCATCATCTATTATAATTACCTTTTAGGTTGTCAACCACCTTCCATAACCTGTTTCCTCTGATATATCACTGTATGCAATTAAGTCACATAACATATCCCATTACAGAATAATGTTACTAGACAACACCTCCCCACTCTCCAGAAGTACTGTACTATTATTGCCAGAGGCATCTTATGCAGCCATCTCAAATTTTGTCTTCCTAATCCATATTAATGCACTATGTTACCATTAGACTCGGTACATATGCTCACTCAAAGTTTTACCAGTCAAAACTAGCGCCCTTAACTTTTAGAGGTCAAAGTTTTCTCAAACTAGGTCGAATTGGATGTATTGACTTTGCATGTATATCTACAGTTAATAATGATGTAACTTAAGTGAGAATCCAGCTAATTATTTTGAAATTTCACAGCTGAGAAAGAGAAAAGATGTTCCATGGCAGGTGATCAATGTCTTAACCACACATTGAAGCTCTGAGCTGTATTTGCAAAAATGTAAACAGTTATGGTCCCAGCAAGTACAAGTGTCATGGGGGGACAACTTGTCAGCTTTAAGACAATGTTTTTTTTTTCCTGGCTAAAACTTCTGCTGCATGGGCTCAGTAGGCTTTCAATCGGAGTTAAGTTAGTATTGCAAGTCAATAGAAGAGTTCGTGGTGGTGCACCGTACACAGCACCAAAAGATAAAAGAAATGGGTAAAACCATACCAAAAATTGACTTTTCACATTTGTAATGGGGTAGTGAAAATTCTCCACAATGGGATCATTGTATACTTGGGCTCTCAAATGAATCCAGTTAAGAAAGAAGGATGACACAAGGATCAAAACTCAAATAGCAGAAAAGCAGGATTATTCTAAGTAAAAGTAGGACTTCAAAGGCTTTTAGTCAGAGTTTCATCAGAACCAATGTTTACAGCATACAGGGTGTATCAACATTTTTGTCAATAATCATGCTTTAGCACATCTCTTCCATACTAGCAATGGCTACTCACTTACTCCTGCACATAAGCTTTACACATTTTGGTTGTGACATAATTACACATTAGTAGAGCAGCCAAGGTGAGATCTTCAAATTTGTAGAACACATAGGCACACAAAATCCACCTCAGCTCCACTATGGTTGGGACTGAGGTGAGAAAACTTTCACTTTGGGATGCACCTAGATAGCAGGAAATTAACTCTTAAGACAAACATTTCTCATACACATGTCTACATACCTCCTCTAAAGAAATATACCCTTTTTGGGTATCTTGTACAAAAGCATACAAATCCCAGGGCTTTTGGTAGAATACAGAAGATGCTTGTTACAATGTTTGTGCTAAATGCATTAAAGTTTGATCATGATTCTGTAACATTTGGGAGAATTTCCAAAAGAAAAGTAAGGTTGCTATAAATATCCTGACATATATGTACAAAAAGTCTGTGAGACTAGGAATATACATTTCTATGCTGGGAATATGACATAAACATTTTAGGACCTGGCAATTCAAGAAACTAGGACTAAGTAGGAAAAATGAAAGTAGAAAGAACTGGAAAAGAAAGATAAATGAAGATAACTGCGAGCCACTTGACAACCTGCCCATCATACTTTAACAAAGGAAACAAGTGCAGTATTTGGAAGTAACCAGCAACAGCTAATACGCAACGTAAGGTGCAAGGACACATACTTTTTCAAAAATAACATTATAAATCCCCTCTCATCATTCTTATTTGCAGGTCTTGTGAGGCCAAGTAAACATATCATTTACAGAAAATGCAAGGCACAAGTTCATGCACCTTTGACCAAATATGATTACACGTAAATTTACAATGTATATTTAAACATATAGAAACATGGCTTAACACTCTAGGACATGTAAACCAATTTTGTTCGACACACATGTTACTTCACAAACATGTGATGTCACACTTTTGCAACAAAACTTTATGATTTCGTATGCTTTTCACCTCATTTGTTTTTTTATGCTCAAGCCCATTTTCATCCATATTTTACGCTTTTTAGGCCTGAATATATATCCACCTTTTTAAATTCTTTGTCCACATGAATTCATACCTTTGGATAAATTCAGGTGCCCCTGGAGAATCGGCAGGGTAGTGGAAGTTGAATATGTAGTATGCCACACACCACATGGAAAGTGCAGGCATGCGGTTCTTAAGCTGTCTGCCTGTCACCACTTGTCCACCGATAGTGATAAGTTGTTGTTCTGGAGTGGATTTCCTTTCGGAAATGAAAGTAAACAAATAACTATTAATGGACTAGATGAATGTCAGTTTCACATTTGTCAGTCACTGCTCTGCATGTTTTGTCTGGGCACATGCAAGAGTTCAATAAAGGGTTCCTTGTAGCTTAGCTACATTGACTTTGCAAAGTGTGCATAACACTCCGTGCAGAAAAGTACACGGCATGATTCTGCATAAGGACTTGTAGCTAGGCTGCCTTTCTATACTGTCTCATCTCTTCCATGTACTCTGGGAGTGAGAATGCTGTTTAGTGTACTGGTGGTAGTATTTCTGAATTTTACCTTTGTATCAGAGGTCAAACAGGTACCAGGGTGCACACTAGAGTCTATGCTTTTTGATGTGTGTACACAGAGGATGAGGGTGGGGTTTCATTTGAAGGTGTTCAGAGCTCTAAATTGGATTTGCAGATATCAGAGCCTTGTTTACTAAACTTGCAGCTTCACCCTTAATGGTGCTTGTTAAAGCAGTGAGCGACAAAGCCAATCTGATCGGTTTGCAACTGCCTCAAGACCGAGATAGAGATCTGGGTATTCAGCATTAGAAAATTTGTTCCCTTGAAGGAAGGACAAAATTGTCTGCATCTGCTTCAAGGATTATATTCTCCAGATGTCACATTTTTGCGGTTAACTCACTTGCAGTGGACATCAAGCCACTTGAAGCATAATGAAGTAATTTGCGCAGTTTACAAAATTATTCGCTGGAACTGAACTTTATGGATAAATTGCCGTTAAAACAAACTTTAAAACAGAAAAATCGGTCCAGGTTTGGTGGAATTATCGATAGTTTTTAACATGAAAACTGCTACAGAAAGATGGTTGGATCCTGGCTCTCATGCTGGGTAAATATTTGCTCGGACTAAGCAAACAATCGCTTGTGGTTAAATGACGTCAAAAAATCGGCCATCTCATGCCGTGGTCGGCCAGTTCGTTTCGCCGGTCTTCAAGGGGAGAGATTTTCTCATGAGCAAGTGAGGGACGAGAGTGTCATTGTCACCATTTTATTTCACTAACTCAGCAGCATCATCAACAACTCTGTGCCACGTCACAGACCCCCTAATATTTCCTGACATACGTAAGCCCAGCAACCTTAAATGTCATTTCCTTAAAATCACATCTTTTTGAGTTGGGCCCAATTAAGTTGAGCATTTTAGTTGAACTTACAAGTATTCTGTTACATTACCAGCAAGATTGTTAAATCTGTCCTATGCATACTAATGGTGTGTTAATAAAAGTCAAAACTGTGATAATACTATGAAATGTTTTAAAATTTTACTTATACGGCCTAGCTTCTTCTTGTTCGTTGCATTGTCAGTCCAAATCGTGAGCTTTAAAATAGTATATTGGTTTTGGTAAACACAACACAACCCAATATAATAAAATCTCCCAGTTTTAATGACATTAAAATATGAAGCCTGTATGAGGGACATTGCAGTTGCTGGCATGACAATGTTTTAATGGAATACAGAAGCTATAATTTAAAATGAATAAAAAGATTGCCTCACCATGCACAATCAAACAAGGGTGCCCAGGGAGTTTCTTTGTGTTCATTGGCTGTCTAAGATCCTGAAATGAAAATAAAGAAACTGCCATGATATGTCATGATATAACCTTGCCTCTGGTAGTTTCAAAATGTTTGCCTTTCTGGAGCTGTTTCACACAGTTCTGAAGCTGTTTTAATAGTTTTTGAAATAAAAGCTAAGCTTTTACTAAAGGCTTAAGTGTATCATGCCCCAGACACGGGGGCAATCCTGGACTTGCAACATGGAAGTGGGTGAGTGTGTTAAATATTGAATTAAAATTGGATAACCGAATGTAAGTTTACCTGCCTTTCTTGTAACACAAGCAAAGACTGATTATATGAATCAGGTATCGTATATTTACCTTCCTTGTAACGCGACTCCTCCTCTATTTCTTTCTTTGTGTGGAGGCAATAGTGGCAGTAGTTTTGTGAATTGAAACTCTCCCAAAGGCCACCAATGAATGTGAACCTAAGTTATCACCTGCTATTGCAAGTATTGTGCCCTTCTAAACTTCATCACCGACACATATGCCTTTTTGCTCCAGATATTTCAAGTCTTTAACTACTTTTCAGAAAGCATCTTCATGTCGAAGTTCCCTAATTTTTTTCTCTTTGCACAAGAGGGCTAGTTGCTTATTTGATCTATTTGTGATCTACACCGAGCATCAATATTCCCAAGGTTATAGTATACAGCTAGTATTTTATGCTTGTTCGTAGCGTTTCAAAGTCAATTCACAATCTCATAGTTGTCCTGATACAAAATGATTTGCAGGTTTTGAGGATTCTCATTGAAAAATGCACTCTGCTGTGAAATTTTCCCCATCATGAATGTCACTATAAATCTTCCCAGAACTGCATGGGTTTACAAAATTCTTTGCACTGATTTATCTTTACACAATACTTGCAAGGATTCAAGAATATGAGTTGCAGCACTTTTACGACTGAAACAGTACAAACCATACACTTCTTTTGCAATAATTTCAATAGTTGACTCCGGATCAAGCTATTTTGCAAGCAGTCACATTAGAAATAATGCAATGCTTCTCCTGTACTCAGCTACATTTTCATGACTTTCTACCTCTCCTGCACAACCACCACCACTGTCTGGCAAGTATGGCCAATCTTCTATGCCATTACCACTACCTTCCTGCTCAGCATCAGAATCATTAGGCTCAGGTCTATGTCTAAGGTGATCTTCTTGGAGGATAGATGTTGATTTCACAGTATATGCTGTATAGTTCCTGTAGCATCTTGACTAATGTGAAGAAAATGATTTCTTCTAGCTAAATTTTTCTCACAATTTTGGAAGGGGCACGGTACAGGAAGTCCATCTGCAATGTGACTCCTTAAATAGGAAAGTAATTCTTGGAAATCAGCACATTTTCTTCTGACAAATTTGCACTGTGCACCTCATGACAATTCCAGCATCAATGTACCTTCTGTGAAAATCCCTGAGATTGTGTTTAGCATTATAACTTTTTAAATATGTGTTAATAATCCCTTGTATGTTGAGCATGTTTTAGGACAATGGAGATACACACATGGGAAGCGTACATTATGCTTGTACCTGTGAATTCGGCAGAGTTGAATATATGACCTCAGGTTACCGCAATTTATACCGCAAATTTTGCATGCTGGTCTTCCAGTTTTCCCCACAGTGCTAATAGTTTCAGCCGTAGCCTTGGATACAATATAGGCTACTAAGGTCTACAGTAGGCTACGCTATGCCTATAGCTATTGGCCTATCTCAAGTTTGCCTGGCCAGTGTGTATACTATCGTGCATAGGTCCTACACTAGGCCTATTTTGACTACTGAGCCTATAGCCTATAGGCCCAGGCCTACTCCAGCCTAAGCTAGACCCTAAAGAACACACGGCATCTGCTCACAACATCTTGGTGCTTAGGCCTAGCTAGGTCCAATAATTCCTTGGACCAGTGTATAACTAAGCTTCATAAAGCTGTCTTATGTTTCGAACTTGTGAAAACACACTGCAAGACCGTGTACGAATTGTAATTTAATTTAGGTCACGAAAGTCTAGGTCTTATGTTAGCTCTAAGTCTAACGTTAGTCCTGATCTGTATAGACCTAACGCTACGCCTTGGCTAGGATAGTAAAATGTTAGGCTAGCTTAACTCCTGTGAGTACATTTTGAATCAATGGGAATGGGCGACAAACTAGGATGACTTACTGCTACACTGAAGATAGAAGGCTACATAAAAGAAAAGTTTTCTGGGAAAATCAACTAAATTTAACAAATTCACGGCCTACAGCTAATTATTTACTCCTCAAATCAAGGTTCGGTGCGCCCCAGACAGCCTTGGATTTGGATATGAGTTTACCATACCCGGCCAAAGGTACATATTGTAAATTAAATACGACGTACAGTAGGCCTATGCATGTGCGTAACCAGACTGGTGCGCAACGAACTGCATTGTTATTGGTTCATTAATCGAAGCCTACAGCTTCGATTGCTGGATTTGCTCAGTTTGTCACGTGAATCGGTGCCTTCTTTAGTGGCTCGGCGTATGAATGTTTTCAGTGTGATACTTGTCTATTTGAACACGATCACTACGGACGAATACAGCATTCCATCTGCAACGCAGTTATTTTGACTTTTTCATGAAGTGGAAATTTTGACCATTTCCCCGATTTCACGAACTTGACGGTGTTGCAATTGGAATAGTCTTCCCATTTTGAGAGATATAGTAAGTATTGTTTTTGAAGGACAATAAGTCGTTACGCAGTTCTATTTACTTTCTTTCTATACTTAGTTTGATCACTCATAAAATAGTCCCAGATTTGAAAGCCGCTACACAGACTTACACTAGCACTGACTCAATGACCACACCATGGAAAATCCCCGCTTGTTTAACATGCTGGTCTGCCGCTACAAATCCGTTTTCACGTCTCAGCTTAAGCTGCGCTTGAGTAAATGCCCGAAACCGGGTAGAAACGTTTTACAACTGTCTGTGAACCTGCTTGGAAGATACGTTTCTGACACAACAGTTAAAGCTGAGTTGGCGGCAGAAAATTTTTGCTCTGAGAGGTGAGCATGGTAGGCCGTTTGCTACTTTTTATCCGCAGGTAATATTTATTTGATCGAGACTTGGAATCAAGTGGCATAATATTGAGCTTTTCTGCTTCGTTTCATACCATTTTTAGCGGCTTCGATCTGTACTTGCCTGCAAGTACGAACCATCTAGTTTCTACAAGTTATTGAACTAATAGAAACAAAGAAACGTGTTTGATTCTTTTCTTTGGCGATCACCATAGAAGTGTAATCTTTGTTCATTTCAAACAAAATATTTTAGACTAATGTGAGCGCTCACACCGTTTTACATTGATGTTTCTTATTAAATGTCTAAAGAATTGTGCTCCTTTAAAATAACTAATCACATCACTTCTACTACCCAAAGCAAACTTATGATGCGGCACGAACTCACTGTAGGCCGACGCGCGAGGTTTTTCTCGTAGGATAGAAATGGAAGAATCATGCCAATTGACGAATCAGCTTCTTGGAAATTTGCCACACCCCTAATTCCAAAATAACAGCTTTTCAGGTAACTTTTCATTAGGAACAAGCCTGCTCAAAAAACAGAATTCTCTGACCAGAACTCACAAAGAGGAGGTCTGTTGTAATAAAATCCTCTTTATCTGGTTATTTCTTTGTTGTAAGAAACGACTCTCACTTCTAGAATACCACTTAATCCCTGGCCTGTAAGCAACTTTGAACAGTTGAAAAAGTGCAACAGAGAAGCTGTTGAAATGTCCACTCATTGCACAGTTAAATCTTTTGTGTAGGGTATGGACAGGAAGTCTTAAGGCCTATTTACTTTAAGAAGGGTTAAGATGCCACTAGGAGTCAATCAACCCTGTACACAGACACCAAGTTTAATTGGATTAGGTAACAGATGCACAGTTTATATTTCCAAACAAACTGTCTGAATTTTAAGCAGAGGAGTTCCTAATGTTGTACTTCTTACGCCGGATTATGAAAGACCAGGTCAAATATGCCTTGTTTACTCAACCCTAACCCTAATTCTAACCCTAACCATGATTTTGAAACAAATCTAAAAATTTTTGAAAAACCGATTTTTCCATCGCCATCCTACAAAAAAAAAAAAAAAAAAATAAGAGGCCGGCGGGCCTAATTTTTTCCTAGGACGACTCAGGCCGAATCGGTCTTTCAAAAATTTTTAAATTTTTTAAAAAAATGAAGGTTAGGGTAGAATTAAGGTTTGGGTTACGTGGATGGGGGTTATCTGGCCAGTTCTTTCATAATACGGCGTCAGAATTACAAAAAAGGGTCGAAAAGCTGTCATTTTGGAATCAGAGGTGTGACATAGAGTAGGATTTAGGAACCTGCATCCTACTCTATGAGGTGTGGCCTATTTCCAAGAAGCTGATTGGTCTATTGGCCAGATTTGGCCTGACTCATCCCGGGAAAAAACTACGCGGCCGTCTCGCCGCCTCTGCCCGGATCAAGCTGAGTTAGAAGACCCTTACGTACGTGCACGCACATAATCCTGTCACTGGCATTAGTAATACTATAATATTATGCTAATGATATGATGTCAAAGTTCAAAGAAGTATACACGCAGCTGATGACACAAGACAGATATTGTGAAAAACTATCTTACTCCGAGTAAAGGAAATATATGCCTAGGCCCATTTATGAGACCAAAACACTCACCTACTGAATGGTACCAGCAAGTAGCTTTTCACTTGACAGATAGGCTAGTCTTGTTTCTGCGTTCTTCCTTAACAATTACATCTCGCCGGATTATTTTGTATTAGCGTATTAAATCTTGGAAAAAGTTGTCCAGTGCACAGGGCTACAGGATATCAAGAGATTTGTCTACACAATGTACGCCACACACTCGTTATTATTACATAAACTTACATAGAACACTACCATTTATACCGTTCAGTTGCGCTTTTCAACACCTTAAGAAAGGCCAGACTAAAACAATAAGTTTTCAAATTAACCTTAAAAATCTTTAGAAATCCAGACTCGCTTACACTAGGAGGAAGGGAATTCCATAACATGGACCCATCATAAGCAAACGCCCTTTCCCTCAAGTTGCTGTGCTTCGCAAACGGGGACAACCAAGCCAGTCAAGCTGCAAGTAGACCTAAAGTTGTAAGAAGGCCTCACAATGCATGTATCACGAAGATAAGAGGGACCTTGTCCACAGCAAGATTTATACATGACAAGGAGAATTTTGAATTTTATTCTATAATCAACTGGTAGCCAGTGCAAACTTCTGAAAATAGGGGTAATGTTTTGGTGATAATTGATACCGCTTATAACGCTAGCAGCAAAATTCTGACCAGTTATGAAGCCTTTGGATGTGCTTATTGGGTAGCTACAAGAGGTTGTTGTAGTAATCAAAGTGAGAGAACACTAACCCATGAATCGTTCCCAGGCCTTCCCAAAAATCTAGCACATGAATAGGCGCCCTTTAATCAGCTGAACTGGTTACGAAAAAAAAACTGATGTCTGTTTTAAATTAAAAGTCTATTTATAACTACCCGAGGCCTCGGCGGGCTAAAGGATTTTTTTCAGTAGGGGCTTACATTGAGCAGCTATGTCACAGCAACGTGACATAACCAGAAACACCCTGTGGTAAGTTGTTAAAATCTAACGTAGGCCCGATGGTCAAGTAATGACTTAAAATGGTCCTAGCTTACATCTACAGAGTGTGCAAATTTTGCCTTCTATAGTCATGGCCAACACACCAAACGAAATTGCTCAACTTCTACCAGTAAGTAAAGCGGAACTGCTAAAACAATTTTACAGTAAAATCTTGTATTTTCACAATTTTATTGGTAGTATGGTATTGCTAAATTACAGGGGAATTGCTTTTTTTAACAGGCATTACCCTGTAAATTTTAATACCAGCTAAAGAATCGTATTATTACAGGAAACTTTATCGACAATACAGGAAATGGGTAAAATAACAATGTCTGAGGAAATTGTAAATTTACCGTGACTTCCCGTTGAAGGTTACTCTGTTTTATTTCATTACGAAAGAACTGTAAAATCGTGTTTACAGTAAAAACATGTATTTTTACAAGTGGATGTTGTCTTTATTTTACAGTAATTTTTTACAGTGTACATTACCTACTAGAGTTGCTTAGAATAGTGCCTCAGTCATTGACAATAAAAAACACTGCACCTTGTGTCAAAATGTGATCACTGTCTCACTGTAATAGGGAGAATTGCCTATATATATATATATATATATATATATATATATATATATATATATATATATATATATATAATATATTATATATATATATATATATTTCTCTAATTCGGCACTTAGGGGGAAAGTTGTTGTTGAAAAGTCGACCTTAAGGGGAAAAAATTTTCGGGTGAAATATAAGTTTCGCCTTAACGTTTCCACACACTTTTTCTATAAGAATACGTAAACTTACAAGGGCGCCCTCTTAGATTTACAAACTAGATGCCATTACTTCAAAGTTGTCAAATTTACGGACACCTAGCTGTTAACACGAACGGATGGCTGGCCATTGAAATAACGTTAATTTATATGTTTAGACGTTAGGGCGAATTTATTTCTTATGTATTTTATTATCATTTTTTCGCCCTATGTACAAGCAGATATAACAATTTCCCCTTAAGGTGGGAATTAGCGTTATATATATATATATATATATATATATATATATATATATATATATATATATATATATATATATATATATGCCCTCTCCATACAACATTCAAAACATTCAAAGCCATATGAAACAAGCCAGGGAGCCACAATTGGAAAAAAATGCCGTGGCCGCCCCGACTTAAACCAGTTGGTTAGAAACTGAGCAGTAAAACCTCATCTAACTCCGACTCTAACTCAAAGACATATAAACGTTTTAATTTCAAAAAGAAACAAAAGTAGGAAATTTGATTTGTACAATGGAAAGTTCATCTACTACCTTTAAATGACTACACAGACCAGGGTCCTGTTTCATAAAGACTTAAATTTGATCTTAAGCTTGATCTATCATGCAATCGTGCTACTAAAATCAAACTTGAGAGCAACCTTAACTTTTTAACGCTTTATGAAACAGGGCCCAAAAGTATCACAGTATGGCTATTTGCCTTTATATTATGTTTGAAGTAGTGATGAATGAGCAACGAAAATAAGGACTCAAAGCACACCGAAAAAAACGAATTTTTTAACCAGTTTTATTTTTTCCTCTATATACATTGCAAAATTGTTCCTTTTCTAACATTTATCTCACTCTTCGGGAGACAGTTCTACACCTCCCCCTTACCGAATGTACTGAAACAGATATAATGACCAGTGGGTTTCGTATTGTAATAGAAAGACCTGCGCGTGTGGTTGTGCAAGTCTGTACAATGTTATGAAGCCTGTCAGCCACGCAAAGCTTCCGTTACCTCCAGAAGTACAAGGATTCTGTGACTGGTTTAAGTCTAGCGAATCGGTTGGCACGTTGCATTGTACATAAAAGGGTTTTAGTCATATGGGCCTACCGGTAGTGTTTCGGGGCAGATTTTTGTAAAGCACTCGGAAAGTGGTATAGCCTAAGCAGGATAAAACATGGGTAGAGTGTGCTAAAAGATTATTATCAATTACTTTTAAAGTGATTCTAAATAAACATTAATGAATTGCTTCGAGGGTCGGATGAAATTGTTTCGCCGGCCGGGGGCTCTCCACCCTTGCTATAGAATATAATAAATGGCAAGTGATATCACAGTTCAGACAAGCTTATTAAATCGAACTTACATATTTAGTGCACGTACCCTATGGAGCGATCAGTATTAACTTTGTCAAAGTTGTATGACCATAACCGTGAAAGAATGACGTTCTAACACACAAAAATTGCTTCCTTATTCATGAGGATTAATTTAACTCCCTGATAGTCCAATTGCTACGCTGGATCTGATGGGGAAACCTGATGACAGCACAATGTAACAATAACTCTTAACACTCCGGAAGTGACAGCCAGTAGGTGTGATAACACTTTGAATTTAACAAGGCGATTGCTTACTTAAAGGTGAAAGCTTAAGCAGCACCATCCTCTCAGTACAGTGGTTATGATTTTGAAAAAAAAAGCTCAAGTGCAATAAACTGCTTTTGTTGTGTATGAAGGATCAGGACTTCGGGTCCAAACAGAGTTTCTCTTTAATGTAGTAATGGGACAGAAGATGTACGTAACAATTTCAAAGGTTTACGTCATAACAATGTGGAAGGCTTGTCAGATTTTTTTTTCCTATATCCTAGCTGGTAGCAATTTATGTTAGTCAGCCAATGTCATCAAAGTTAATCAATCTCTTCCTTCGATTACTTTCTGTGTTTGTATATTCCTCGATCCACACATTGTAATTCCATACATTGTTATAAGATTATGTTCTCTTGGATGAGCAGTCGTAGTTAAACAAGTCCAATTATTTATTCTCTGTGCAATAGCCGTGCAGTTTCAATTCTGAGAGGTGACTAGGGATCCAGATTATGTAAGATATAACATGAGGATGTAGATAAGTAAAGAAGATACCCAAGATAATGTGACCTTAGTGTAGAATTTTGTCGGGATCCTTTTGAACTTTTTTAACGATTCTCAAGTTGAATGTGGCGCATTAATAGGCAACACCTTATTTACTGTGGGAATACCCGCGTAACCACAAACGCAATTGCCATTGCACAAAGAATTACTGACGATCTGAAGCTTGAATAACTATGAACGCAACAGGCCTGTGACAAATCAGATTTAAGGTGTTATAACTTTTTTACAACGACAGGGGTGTTTCTAAGGGTATGGGGTAGTGGGGATATCGGGGTGCTACAAATCCCAGAATTTTAAAAAGTAACGTCTGTCGGGAAACCTGAGGTCCATCGGGAAAAAAGTTACCACTTGAATATTCATGTACTTAGTCAGAAAAGATGCTTTATGTTATTACCAGACCTTCTATTTACCCCCATAAGGTAAACTTACTTCACTGAAGTTATAAGGGTTTGGGGATAGAGGGCTTTACAGATTTGTACCTTTGCTAAGACGCCAGTTTGTTGCGTTGTAGGGCAAATTTGCATAGCTCAAAAGTTTATGTATCGTCTTTTCTACCGGGGACTTGACTAGTGACGTCGTAGATTTAATCAAGCAATTTACCATCCGCGGGCGTAACATTAAAAGAAACATTTTCTCACCCTAGACAGTTCCAATTCTCCTAACGTAGACCAAATTACATCTGGGCCCTCCCGAAATTGTAAGACGCTTCTCTTTTTGCAAACACAAAACTACTTTATTGTTTAAGGTCATATTTTGCTGGCATACAAGGTCCTTAAGTGATGTAAGAACACTCTCCCTGCATTGTGTGAAATGTAAGCAACTCTGCATCTTTTGAACAAGCTGGTTTTGAAGTCAATCAAAGAATAGTCATCATTTCAGAATTATGTTTATCCCTAAACAAAAAAATATACTTGGAGTGAGTACCTAACGGTACGTCCTCTTCTAATAGGGTGACATAAAAAACGCACTTTTCATGAATTACAAGTTGCATTAAGCATGTAGCCACTGACAAACGTTCAAGATAGCCTTACAGGCCTAGGCTCAGGAGAGGAACCTATTTAATTTGGCCTACGTAGTTAAGTGCTAACACTGAAGTTGGCTTCTCTTTCGAAAGATAGACTTATGGTTACAGCATGTTAAATAAGTTTGAAATTGGCCATAGAAGAGGCTTGTAGCCGGTAATCGTTCGTGGCCACCCTCTATTAGCCCATACACGAACACTTCTGTTTTCCCCAACTACCACTTTACTCTTACAAAATCCTTATGGTAGCACACACTAATTATTACTGTATTGACTCACACTCTATTTTGGGTCTGTTCCGTGGTCCTGCGACCCTTCTTGTAGACGTTTTCAATGGTCTCCAACTATCCCTCAAACAAAAGCTTAGGAGAAGCCTTTTCATCGATTGCAAAGTTGTTTACCATGACCACTGAGGTATGTAGCTTCGAGATCTTGTATAATAAGGTAGTGTTCCTGTTTTACTACCTCATTCAAAATGCAGTTTTGCATTGCAGAAAGTTGTTATGCAAAAATACCCAAACTACTAGAATTTCCCTGTTTTTATATGATAAGTACTTCAATTCTTTTCCTACCAAATATGTTTCACAAATTTAACACATCACTTTAATTTATCAACATGGTGTGTACTATCAGCCCTTTTTTTAGGATGTTAAATTCGTAGGGTAGTATCCTTTGCGGAAATTTCCCTTGAACCAACTTTGAGCTACCCTATATGTGAGGTACCCTAACAGTTAAACACGAAGCCTAACGTATTTTCTTCATAAAATGCCCTTTCCCGAGGATTCAAAATACAAGTGGGTTTACATTTAGAAACAACAATAGGAGGGTCCTTGCAATAGAAAGTGGCATATTGTGTAGCAAATGTTTTTGCAAAAAGCGCTTGTCGGCAGCAAAACTTGAGGCCCCCACGCAAACTACGAGCGACTAAATAATATCGACTTATTGCAAACCACACAGCTCAATGAACGTTTTCGGACGACCTTAGACTACCCCTCTCTCTAACGATGTCGGTCTTAAAAAGCTGCAGCTTTCTAACATACCAACATAAAGGCAATGATCGCCTTGACCGTCATACTTAATGATAGGCCTATTTGTCCGCAAAGGCGGACTGCAGAAAGACACAATCTTTTCTAGGGGCACTGGCGCTCTGACTGTACTCGATACAGCATACTTTTGAATTAAAACTTCCTAGAAGGGACCTACTAATATCAGAAATGAAACCAGAGTTTAAGAATCTTTGCTCAAAATCTTAAGCCCATAACGACGTTGCCCTTTGGAGACAATATCTCACAGCAAGTTCAGGATAATGATTCAAGGTGCCCACAAGATGAGCAAAATGCTTAGAAACTTATCAAGGCAGAGGAAAGAGAGGCAGGCTCTCGAACAAGACCTTCTGCACATGGTCGAGGAGCCAATCAACTGAAAAGGCCTTTTTAGGGTACCGCTTGCATAAAAGACCCTACCAAGGTAAATCAAAGAACAGGGAAACTTAAGCACAGGAGAAGTGAGATCCTCTCAATTTAATACGTCTGATCATAAAAGTGCTACCTTATCCCCTTTATCAGGAGGTATACTGAAATATTTTTTTAGTCACTGGAGAGAGGATACCTCAGATCAGGTAATTCTGCGCTATGTTACAGGGTATAACACTGGAATTTATGAGAGAAAGCCTATAAAATTTGAATGATCTAAAACGCACCTCAACGTAACTTCGATACTATGCTGTAAGCTCCTTGATAAAGGAGGGCTTGAATAAGCCTCACTCGAAAAAGGAATTCTTCCCGCCCACAGTTTTTTCACCGGACAGCTGAGGAATCTAAATCAAAGTGTAAAATACTACCATTTCAAACGGACTCCCTCAAATCAGCCTCAAAATTAATGCTACCAGGTTGTTACATGGCGTCAATTCACCTCAAAAACGCATACTACTCAATGCCAATCGCTATACCGAACAGAAAATATGTGAAGTTAATTTGGTAATAAGTTGTACCAATATACATGCCCCCTAAACAGGCTGTCGTCTACAACTCGAAGTTCACTAAGCTTCCCAAACCAGTCCTGTCCGAATTACGGCAACTGAGGTATTCATGCCTTAGCTATATCGATGGTATTTACGCACAGCGTAACTCAATTGAGGAGTGCCTATAGGCAGTGAATTGAGCTATGTCCCTGTTAAAAAAGCAGGGGCTTGTCATAAACCCAGAAAAATCTTTGATCGAAACAAGAAATTTCAAACACAGGAGTCACAAATCCATTAGGGACCTGACGCGTCTTATAGGCATATTATATTCCTGTTCCCAGGGGTCCATCATGGACCTTTTTTCTATAAAGAGATGGAAATTGTTAAAAATGACGCCTTGAGAAGTATGATGCTGGAGATAATAAAGCAGAATTGCTCAGGACAATTTAATCAAGCCACAAGGAGTAATTATTCAGTCGGATGCGCCTCTTCGTGGATGGGGACTCATTCGAGAGTCACCACATTCATGGATACAGGGGAGATGGAGTGAAAAAGAAAGCCTTATCACATAGACTTTTAAAAGGTTAGCCATCTACTTTGCTCTAAAAGCGTTATGCCAGGATGTTTCAAACAAATACATCAGAATTGTTACTGACAACACGCAGTTGCATATATCAATGAAATGCGGGGGAACCCATTGCCTTTCATCTAATAAAATGAGCAAAATAGTTTGGAAATGGTGCATTGACAAAAAATACCTTGCTGCCGTGTTACCACTCACCAGGTAATACCAATTTACAATCTAAATCATTGTCAAGAAAATTTGAGAATAATTCTGAAGGATGCTTAAACGGGAATTTCCATCATCCCAGACAGTTCCAATTCTCCCAACTGTGCAACTTCTAGCTCCTCCCATAACTGTATGAAGCTACTCCTTGTGCAGGAATAAACCTGTTTTATTACCATGTCCTGGTAAGCATACAAGGCTATTAAATATAATAAAAGCACTCTCTTTGCCTTGTGTGGAATGCGAGCTACTCTGCATCTTTCAAATTTTCAAACTTTGATGTCAATCAAAGAGCAGTTACCAACTGAGAATTTTCATACCCCTACACTAAAAATATACTTTGAGGTGATGACTGTCTGTCTTTAAGAAGGAAGTTTTTTACTCTGTTACCGAAATGTAGGGCTACCCAGATATTGATTTATACGCTTCATGCTTGAACAGACAGATTGACACGTTGTTTCTTGAAAACCAGACCGGGAGGCAGCACATACAGATGCCTTCCCATTTAATTGGAAAGGCTGCTTTTCCATGCTTTGCCCGGATTCAATTAGTCTCTGTCCTCCAGAAAGTAAGAATAGAGGGGGTGAATGGTACAATGATCCTACAACACTGGCCATCACAAGCATAGTATACCACAATGTGTTGCATGACCCTTGCTATGCCCAGATTAATACCGAAGGGGGAAACCTTCTCTCTATTGCGGGAAAGGTGCAACCAACAACACAGCCTCTTTACAAAGACTTCAGTTCATGGTATGCCTTGTATCTAGAAATCCTTGCAAAACTATAGACTTTCAGAAACGTACCGCTGTCGTCAAGGCTTCTTGGAGAAAAGAAACTCAGAAACAATTAAGTCCTTTAAAAACAAGAAAAAACGATACTCTTCTTTCAGACAAATTGATCCGTTTTGTCCAGGTGTAAATGGCGTACTAGAGTTTTCTTACATCTTTGTTCCATGCAGAGTAGGGCGGCCACGGCTCTTTAAAAACAGCGAGATCAGCTGTCTCTGTATGCCTTATTGAGTACTAATGGAAAACAATCAATCTTTTACATCCTCTGATCAGCCGATTTCTAAGGAACATTCGAATTCGAATATGCTGATGGAGGGAGAGTAAAAGAAAAAAGTGAATAGGAAATAGATGCGTTCCAGCCTATTGCCAAGCTAGCGGTCGAAGCAGATTTATAGAACATAGTTATTTTGTTGAATCGAATAGGTTATCGGCAAGACTGCAGCACAAACATTTATTTATATTACTGAACAGCAGGCTCTGATGTTTCTTCTTCTTCTTATATATGGAAAAGTTTGTTATAGTGAAGAGGTTTAAGTTCTCGGGGCCATAACCGGCCTGGCAGTCATTGTTAGGAGAAACTATATTTAACCTATTATTTTCGAATACAAGAAAGATAAAAAAAAAAAACAACAGCAACAAAACGAAATATGGCATTTAGTTTAACAAAGCAAAATTTTTCCTGAATCCACTATTTTAATGAACACTTACTTTAAAGTCTCAGGTAACTCGGAAGTGTAGTGTGATGGGGAGTAGAATCCTAAAATTAAACGAGACCTTAGTTAAAGTTTGATTTTGATTCCACCGACACATCACACTAAGGGAAGGATTATATGCCCTCCCACTTTTAACGCTGTTGCGGAAAATAGACCCATCCCATGTTCATTAGTGTTCATTCGAAAAATCTTTGAAAACTGAAGCTTCATCAATTGTGCAATTTCATGTAATTCCTCCGTTCCTGTGATGTGTATCAAACTTCAACTAAGGTCTCGCTTATTACTATTTGGCATGCTTAGAGTTGTTTGGTTTCATAATATAGCTATGCCACCCACCCATTACTTCATAATTTATCCTAGATTATATCGGCTGTTTCTCCTGTTGTATCTGTTTTTTGTTGTATGTGTCATAGACTTGTGTGTTGAAGGGGGCTCTTACCATTTAGACTGACAGATAGGCAGATAATTTGAAATGGTAGAATTCTCCCGATAAGAGTCACCACTATTCTGCTGACCAAAGTTCTTCTTTGTTTCACTGAACAAGGAATTTCACTAAACAAAATGGATATTTTCTTACGAGGTTCGTCAACTTAGGGCCTACATGTCGGTCTGCTGAACCTAAAACTTCAGATACCGCTTCTCGTTCCTGAATCTTTTTGAACAGAAAAGTGATTCCAGTTTACCTAAACTTCCACCAACAAATTCTGGTTAGGCTCTTGATTCAGGTAATACCTTCCCAGTGGCGGATCCAGGACTTTGAGAAAGGGGGGGGGGCACACATCGTCGGGAAGGCCAACGAGCAAAAAAGGGGGGTCTTCAAAATTTTAAGGACCTTTTTTTTTTTGCTTTTTCGCATCTGGGAAGCATATTTTCCATATCTATTTGCTCATTTTTTCGTATCGCTGGTGAAAAAATCACTGGTCATCGAAGAAAGGGGGCGTGCGCCGGGTGCGCCCCTTCTGGATCCGCGCCTTCTTCCGTATGTGCCCACGCGGTTCATAACTTCGATCCAAATCGATATGGTGTTCACCGGGAGGCAAGAGCCTTTGCCCTATTTTGGCAGGTTATCTTAAAGGGAAATATTGCGTTTGAATGACTTTTTTGTAACCTATCTTCTTTTACATACGGTCAGGTCCAGGTCGATGAAAGAGAGGTAACTGCGGAAAGCATTCTACCCAATGAGCACTGATTAACAGTAATTAACCTTTTTGGGAAAACTGATAAATTTGTTCACCCAAACAATTATGCATGCAAAACCACACCTTCTTCACCCTTGATTTGAAATCCACCAATCAAATCCTTTTCATCACTTACGTCAGACAATAACAGACGCCTTCTACGGCATGTGCAAAATGTTCGTAGGCCTAAATTACGAACTACTGAGAATTATTGCTACATTGTCTGTATTGAACTACAGTAAGTAAACTACACTCTCTGGTATACTATGCACAAAAAAGGCTACTGCAATTCGAATATTGAAGCCCTAGGTTCTTAGCAGGTTGCTTCGCTCTCAAAAGAGTAGGATGTAAAAGAGATTTTTGGTGCTTAACTGGTACTATCGGTTTGGGCCCTAGTAGAAAACAGAAACTACGAACCTGTGATGCCACTCGAAAAACATTACGAAATAGCTTTCAACAGATCATGGAGCTGCTGCTCCGAGGTTCCATGAATAAAATACCATTTTTGTAATGTCCTCTGAACAGTGCTCACTGTGTGAGAGGTGAACTGAATGGTGAACCAGGGAGATGACACGGCATCGCCCGGGGTATACTGAAATGTCCGCAGTACTGCACAGGCCGTCCGGAAACTGTTGTGATAGTTTGTTGTATGAAGCACAGGGTTAGCAAGGTCAATACGTATTGCGTAATGAGTGGAAATATGACTACGTCACCGCTCTGAATATACAGCAATGCAAAACGTTGCAGTGTAGGCGAGGCTTATCGCTGGATAATGAGCTGGTTCGGTCAGAAAATGTTGCTTCTTTTTGTCCATATTTCGTGAGATTAATGTTGATCTGCTGCAATTTATTTGTAATTCATGTTTGGAGAAGGGAAAAGACCACAATGGGATTACATTGGTGTCTTTTTGTAATATCTTTTCAAACGCAATATTTTCTTTTAAACTGGCCTACTTATACCATGCGGATAGGCTACTTACTATACGCTCTCCTTTGTAATTTGACTCCCTCCCCTCCTTTCGTCAACCCACCTGGCCTGTGTTTACATTGAGTACCCAAGCCCGGATCGGTTTTCGTCTGCCTGTCTGTATTCTTCAATGTGATAAAAAACATTCCCCTAGTCTCTTTTATAAGACCACCAATGCGTACCTTCTGCCAGGCTGTGCATGGCTATGTATGGTCCCTATACAGGGTCGTGGCTGTAGCTATATGTTTGAGGGTGTGAAGGTCCAAAATTCCGACTGACTGTTTTTTCTAACTGAGCGGCGGCCGGTAAATTGCACCTTTTTATGCGCCCGGCCTTTTTTTTTTTTTTTGTATCCAGCAGTAGGGACAATTCCTGTGTCACTACATAAATGTGCCGTCGTAGGGAGGGGTGAAGAGTAAGGGTGCCCTACCCTTTGGGAAATTTTTGTTATTGTGAGATTGCTTGGATGGAAAATGGTGCTATCTTTGGGATATTTGTGGAGCTGACCATATATGGCTGAAAAATGTCCATAATTTAGTGAATTCTAATTTTTGGTTAGGTGAAAGAAGAGAGTATGTTACCTAAGAGAAGAATACGTTGTCAACGAACCTCCTGAAGCCCCCCCCCCCTCCTTTTTAGCTACTTTACTGCCTTCTATTTGGGCAACGTTTTTTACCCAAAAATACGTGCGTGGAGTCAACAGAAACTTTCTTGGACTATTACGATAATTTTTCTTTCCTTCATTGTGCATTATAGGATGACATCTAAGGCTGGCAGGTACCTGTATAGGGCCCCCCTGGAAGCTCTGGATTAATTAAATAAAAGGGGGTAATGGCATGATGCTTATTACCTGACATTCAAATGATATTATAGAGCAGTGGTTCCCAACCGGGAGAGTTATCGCTCCCTGGGGGCGTTTTGGCAACAAGGGGGGGGGGGGTTGAGCGTTAACTCTATACCGGTACAGCACACACACCCTCGTTCCTTTACATTTTCAATATTTTGATTATAAATATTCATATAAGCACTGGACACCTTGATGTATATGTCAGTGACAAGGGTAAACCTTGCACTACTGAATTTTTAAGGGGGTTAGGTTAACTATATATGCAAATATGCAAATTTAGCCAAAATTTGTATATTTTGTGATAATTTGCATAACATAATTTTTCAATATCAGGTAAATAATGTCTTGTTGACCATTTCTTTCTCTTTCATATGACACAAAAATTGTGGAATTTGGATGAAAAATAACAGTTATGACGATTTCCCTTTGCCTTACCCTTCACACACTAAAGGTATAGGCATATCCCCAAAGGCCTAGCATAGCCTAGTAACGTTACTACTTACCTGAATTTTACGGTAAAAATCACGAAAATATTCCCACTTGCTTTTCTGTCATGATATTTTTACAATTCTAGATGACTCTATCACTCCATCTTGATATAAAATGAACGAATATTCGGTAAAACAGCAACACGGGGTTGTAAATAGTATATGATCAGTACGTGTAGTAGTAACGCTATAGTAAAGTAACACGCTACAGTGGGCAATTCACATATGTTACAGACCAAACTTTAGTATGTGAACACGCGTAAGTTCAAATTGCTCATGAATGTTGATATCACACCAAATTTTTCTACCGGTTTTTTTTTTTTTTTTTTTTTTTTGGCTTATAAAATTACATATTTTGTTACTTTCTAAGGAGTAAAAGTGATGAATTTACTATGATTTTAAGAGGAAAAAGGTAAAACTACATGGAAATGTACAATTTTGCTTCATTAAGGCTTACAATGGTTGGAATCGTGACTTTTTTGAACCGACACCCACTGTTAGACACTCTTCGCTATGGGTACAATATTCACACGTTCGCCGATCACAATACAAAGTTTTCCTAGAATCGACTTTGGCTAACTTCAACACTTTAGACCCCATACTTACTGAATATTCCTTTCAGTTCTAGACAACTCTTTTTTTATTTAGAGAAATTTGATCATGAATATGGATGTTTTTTGTTGAAAAGCGTAGAGAAAAGTCCCTAAGCCACACAACCGGATGAACACAAGCGAAGAAAAATAAGATGAAAACACGAAGAAGATGCAGTATATGGTTCTAAAAGCCTAACTGTAAGATTTTATGTTTGCCAGAGTTTTGTTGTCTTCTCAAAACCTCAGATAAAGTCCGTAAAGACTCTCCAGAAACATAAGCCAGTTTCTCGAGAGATACGCAGCTCGGTAACTCGTTAGGGCAAAGGGCAAATGCCTATGTAGACAATGTATTGCCCTATGTATTAAGCGAATGAATGAACTAAAATCTATTCAGTTTGTGCTACTGTAGTGGTAGGCCTACAGTCAAAATTCGAACAGAAATGCCCCAATATTGTAGAAATTTGAATTTGCATGGTAAATCCGACGTAGCCTCTCCGAGAAAGAGGTGTGGGAGTTGTTTTTCAATCGGGAGAAAGGAGATGGAACATAAGGCATATTAATTAACCGCGCCAGAGACATTTTAATTTTTATAAGCAAGCTCATGACAGTAGAGTTCATGAACTTATGGAGTTCATGGAGTTATTTTACGTAAAATGTCCTGAAAGTGCAGGTAGCGAAGCATGATAAAACAGTGGGTACCGAGGACTTAAAGATTATTTTTAAAGATATTATTATTCAAGTGAATTGAATTTACTTTTATCAGTAGCTTCGCGGGCCAGATGAATTAGTGGTCTCGCGGGCCGCCGCCGGAGGCTAAACGAACCAACATGCCTGAGGTTCTTCCCCCTTAGAGACCCTATAGTGGGAGAGATTGGCCAACTTATTTCATGGGCGCCATTTTGGAGCCAAACGCTAACTAAGGCCAGATATCATATACACTGTGTGCGAACAGTTTTTCGTACAAAATGTAAAACAAAGTGAGTTACAGCGTTCTGTTCTCTTGTGACAATCATTCGTATTGGTTAACTCTGGCTGGCACTGTCTGCAGGATCATTTAGTTTGTCACCCGGTGCAAGAAAAGTCGTCCTGGGAGGGGTCTAGAGGGAGGGAATAACACCTCCCATTTTGGGTAACTTTTGCTAATACAAAGTGACGAAAATGCAGAATGGTGTATACTCTTTTGACAGTTTTAAAAGTGATTTTATTTAAAAAATCTCATTTTAGAGTGTCTTATTTTTGTGCTGGTAAGGGAGGGGGAGGGGGTGGGTGTATTCTGGGCTGAGTCTTACCCTTCTTTCTAAGAAAACTACTAGTACGTTAATGCAGGATGGCATTCATGCAAAATGGTGCTTTTTATGGAAAGTTCAAGCAAGTTGAACTAATCATTTAAGATTTTTCATTATTTAGTGAAAGATTCAGGAGAGGTCTGGGGGAAGGAGTAAATACAGGGGAGCACTTCGTAGTGAGACTTTTATTTTATGGAAAGGCCTAGGCATGGGTGTCAATCTTTACTCGAGTGTGGGGGACATGGCCACTTCTGTCAAAAATTTACTGTGTAAAAATCTTAAGTCAATGGGTGTATTTCCAAAATGTGGGGGGACGTGTCCCCCTGTCCCCCCAGGATTGACTCCCATGGGCCTTGGCCTAGGTTTTATAAAATTGTGACTGACCAGGGTGTATTCCATGTAAAATCCTACGTCAAAGTCAAAGGTACGCAAATGTTTCAGTTTTCTCATGTTACTAATAGATCCAGGAGCAATGTTTGGTCTGTTATTGTGCCCGGTCCCCTATGAAAATTTTTGAAGAATTGGATGTCCTTACATGCAATCTAGTGTGCCACATAGGCTACATTTGAAGTAAAATTTGTGTTAAAAAATTGACGTATTTTTAGGAACTAAAACAAAAATATCGGCATAAGTGAGGGGAACCATGGCCCAATGGGGTGCCCCCTCCCCTTTGAAATTTTTTGAAAAATTAGGTGTCCTTACATGCAATCAGGTGTCACCATTTGCAGTAAAATTTGTGTTAAAAACTTAACGTATCTTTAGGAAGTAAAAAATTCGGCACCAGTGAGGGGGTGGGGTATATGGCTCAATTTCCCCCTAAATGCGCCACTGCTACACCTATGACTGGGGACTGCAGCTATGGTACTCCAACGTCTCTGTGGGGATGTTCCGACAACTCTCCAATAGGGTTAGCCGGTTAGGCCAAAGGGTTCATTAGGAGTTGTATTTGGGTTTATGTGTTGGAATATCAAGCAGTCGGAATATAGAGATGGAACCGCCGTATACGGTATAGGCTAGGCCTTGGACAGAACGTCCTAATCTAACTCTAAGGCTAAGCCTACTCTAACGTTAGGCCTACATTTATTACTAAGTTGTATACTGTAAAGTTACGTCCCATAAGCGATCGCTATTTGAAGGATTCCAATTGAACCTTCTAACTTTTACAGCCCACCGAAGCCTTCTTTGTGTACAGGATGGGATTCTATACAACTTGTAACCTTTTTCTGATCTGTTCGTGCATCCAAATGCAGCACAACCTCAGGGGCGGATCTAGGGTCTTTTCTGAGGTGGGGTCCAACATAAAAAGAGCACGTTCGTTTCCTTTTTTTTTTTAATTTTGGTTCCCATAAACGTCAGCGATTATACAATTTACCGCATATTGACAAAGAAAGGATAAACTAAGAGACATGCAAAAACTGGAATCAAAACTTGGAATCTAAACGGGAAATTTGCGAAGCGCGCGAAAATTTTGGGGTCAGCCTACACTTATAAGAATTTGTACTAATTTAAAGCTTATATAGAACAATTGGGCAGTTGGGCCCTATCGGGCGTAACTTTATTGTACTTCCCTCCTCTAAACCTGGGTAAAGTTCACGCGTGTCTGTCGTACGGTACGGCTAGTACTAGCCGTACCGTACGATAGACACGCGTGAACTTTAACCAGGTTTAGCGAAATGCGATTCAGTTCCCGACATTTACATAAATCCATGTATTCTACTTATTAACTTGAAAAGGTGGAAAGGGCTTGTACTATATTTATCTATATGTATAACGGAACTGAGGAAGAGTGGACCAAGCCTACCGAAAATTTTGGTTTTTATCCCAGAAATTAACCTTATGAAAGCCAAAATAAATAAAGCAACCATAATTTCCCCAACAGGAGGACGAGCCATGTCCGGCTGCCCCAAGTCCCGACATTTCCTATTTCGAGGGAATGATGAGTTAGTTAGTTAGATCAGATTTAACGACACACCAACACATACGTGTTATATAGTGTCAGTCAACTCGATAAAAAGTTCAAAGTTTAAAATTACTTTCAGTTTTGGTTCAAGTTCAAGTTTGGTTTCCCTTTAGTCGCCTCTTACGACAGGCGGGAAATACCGTGGGCGTATTCTACAACCCCCAGCCCACAGGGGGAACGATGAGAAGGGCAAATGGAGGAGCCTCATTATCCCATGCCATTGCAGGCATAGTTTGCATTATATTGCTTAATACTTCAAGTTCCGAGTTGAGCACTGACAGTGTTCTTTGAATCTGGATCGTGAAGTTGAAAAGTGCCCGAAGCGGGCGAAAATTTTTGATAGGCTTACACATAAAACATATGACGAAAAGAAAAAAATTGTAAGGTCTGTAGACCGTATCGGGTGTAACATGTATTGTATCGAAACCACCTGGACTACACGATGAAACAGCCAAACTTTGCTCCGTAAGTCGCTCACCAACTGACTGTACCGCTGCTACCGCATGACACACACAAGAGAACACCAACTAGGCTTTGCGATATTGGATGAAAGTTACGACCTTTACATAAACCAGGGTGCTGTATTCGGATAACAGCTCCCTGCATAAACTATGTACTCTGCTTATATGTTACTTGGTAAGGTGGACAGGACTTGTGCCAGGGAGCTGTTATCCGATAACAGCTCCCTGCTTGTGCTATCCTGCTATATGTGGAATGGACTTATTGAAGAAAACAGTGTGGCTCTAGGGTTCTTACTAGAGAAATTATCCGCTTGAGAGCAAAAAACAGGTAAACCGTCAGGGCGTCTAGTTGTCGTCGGGGACTGCATACTTTCGACTAAGACTCCCCGACGAAACTGTAAAACTTCCCGGATAGGGGGCCAGCCTTCCCCGACGGGGGCATGAGCCCTTCCCCCACCTGGCGCCACCGCTATCTCGACTAGGGAGGGGGTTAAAATGCTGTATGTTGTGTTCCCTATATAAATATATAAATATATATGACTGGCAAAAATACTCTGTCAGAGCAGATGACTGAAGTCGAATGTTTGCTTTTTATTTGCGACAGCAGACCGGTCATCGGTCCAAAGACGTCAAAAAATTGAACTGACTGACATTGCTTTATTTGACCTGGTGGTGATTTTATATAGCAACTTTAAAATGAAACAAACACCGATTCGTCTGTTGTGACTCCTGGTCAACTCTTGACTGTGGACTTTAACCTAAGATTGGCTTTTTTATTCCCATCATTAGGGCAACGCAATAAAAGAAGAGATTAATTCCAGACCCTGAATAATGAAACGTATTGACCTACTCTCTCTTGTTCATGGGAGGAGGGATACTAGCGGTTGTTGGGAAGGTAGATGTGGCTTTTAGGAGTATCATTATGTTGTAAGACCAAAACAATAGCAGTGACCTTTTGGAATCAATATTAAAACCCAATAGTAATACGTTGCATAAAGCGCTAGCTAGTATGACGTAATATCTGCGTGTTTTGTATTACTTTGAATGCTCAAGAACGCCACACGTGGTTCCAAGCGAAAGTGATTAGAATGCCTGACTGTCACGCAGGCAGTAAGACAGACTGTAGTCACGTTCTCTGTAGAACGATTGCGCCGTTCGTGTTTCGGGGCAGGCAATATAGGCTACCATAGTCACATATTGCCGAAAATTTCTGCTAGACTTTTACAGATGGATTGATCGATACTGGATGGGGGTAACCAAATTCTCCTCGGAATTGGACAACTGTCATTACCTGTGAAACTGTCTGTTTTTTTTTTTCGTGTAAAAACCGAATTTTGAAAAAGGGCAAATTGGGATTTTTTTTTTTTTGGGGGGGGGGGGGGTCCGGACGTCGACATGAAACAAGGAAGGTTGTAGTGTTTAGAGAATTTCAAGATTTGGTTGAGACAGGTGAGCATTCATTTTGAAGGTGATGTCTGAGTATATGTGGAATTTTCCGAAAAAAGCGGCATACGGAAACAGGAGGAGCGGCCTAGCCTAGCCTACCTCGTAGTCGTACGTTAGACTTAGGGCCTAGCCTAGGCCTAGGCCTACTGTAGGCCCCTAGGCTAGAGCCATACCTGAATAACGCCAAGGCCAAGGCCTATATATTTATTTTTTCAAGGCTTAAGCAAGTCCTCCTTGCATGGGTTTGTTCTTATGTGAAACCTCGAAACAAAAACCAATAGTAGTCCGTTCTGGCCCTAGCCTAGGCTATTTAGCCTATTCAGAGAACACAATTTCAATGAACGGCCAGAGTCTGAGGACCTCCGTGCCAGACTTAACTGGGCCCAACTTCAGCAGCTGGGCTAAACTAAATGGCTTAGGCAAACTTACAAAAAACTTAGGGCCTGAAAGTAAAACCCTAGCCTAAGTTTATGCAATCATTTCATATTTTCCATCCATTCCATGACCTGCCTGTCATTAAAAAGCATGTTAGCCTAGGCCCCTAGGCCTAAGTTACTTCTGTGAGGTTTGAAAAAGTAAATTTAAATTTACAATGGTTTACTATAATTTTAGGTCCTAACTTTGTTGTGAGAAGAAAAACAATTTCGACTGTCGTATGCATAGTCTCAAAGACACCAAATTTTCAATGGTTTTTAGTAAGGACTGTGTACAGGGAGCTTTCAGCTTGGCAATCGACTTTACACAGGCATTAACTGAGGACTAGGATAGACCTCAGTCAGGCGATCAGTGTATAGGGGCCTAAGCCTATCACTAGGCCTAGCCTAAGACAGGCACCAAAATTGATGTAGCCCCTAAATTGACCCAAAGTGCTCGATATAAATAGGCTAGTGATTGCTTTTTGGAAAAAGGTCAGAGTAAGCATGGGGCATTTTGTTTGGAGGTATGTACCCTGGTGAACGTGTTTTTTTTAAGAATTTGGTCCAAATTTGTTTAACTAGTTAGAGTATACTCTGTAACTGTACCAATTAATGCATTTCACAAGCCAGTGTGACATAACAAACTAGGCATAGGGCCTAGCATAACTTTAAACATTGAGGAAAATCAGATACCATTTCACGTATAATCAAAGATGTATAGCCCAAGAATTTGGTCCAAATTTGTTTAACTAGTTAGAGTATACTCTGTAACTGTACCAATTAATGCATTTCACAAGCCAGTGTGACATAACAAACTAGGCATAGGGCCTAGCATAACTTTAAACATTGAGGAAAATCAGATACCATTTCACGTATAATCAAAGATGTATAGCCCAAACCAAGAAATTTTAAGATTTGACCCTGAAATGATCCTAGAATTTAACCATGAGCCTCAGGATAGGTTATTTTAAGCCACAGAATTTGGCAGGCTCATAATCTCACAGACATTAACCTTGACTTTCACAAAGTCATGTACGTATAGCCTTCCGATAAAATGTTACTTTAATAGTTATCATGTATGTGGCCTAAGCTTAAAAGTATGGCACTCCATGGTTCATTCTACAGTGTATCTTATCATAATTTTCGTTTGTCTATAATTTAGCCAAAAAGAAATTTAAAATTGCCAAAGATGTGGTACTTGTGGATAAAGAGGATGGAGCAGAGATTGATGAAGATGCTCTTGTACCTCTCATTGAAAACGAACCAAAAACAGCAATCATGGTGCTAAAGAAAGGTGAAAAGTGGAGTAAGTGCAGGAAAACAAAGCTCCAGCTACCGTAGAGTATGCAAAAGATGCGTTTGATATATGGATAAACAGCAGTGTTTGAAATGTGTATACATGATAGGGGGTCTGTATGACCAATTTTACTCATAAAACACTATACTCATAACTTTTGTGATGGGAATTGTGACATTGTGGGGTGTCTAACCTCATTTGGTGGGTAAAACCCCAGATTCTCCATCCTGTATACCAAGTGTTTCAAACCTGATAAGTTTGTAGTGTTGGGCCCTGCATGTTATCATCTTTACCTTGAAATGAAAAATTTCATTCAGTTGCATGCTGGCATATTATATTGTAGCAAGGTCTAGGCCCTATATAATTATAATTACCATTGCACAGAGTAGGTATATGTTGTACCCATTATTTAGGTAAGTTATCATTTATCACTCAAAATCCACTGCTCATCAAGAAGTTGAAATGAATCTAGGTTTAGATTTGGGATGAATCATTTTCAGTAAATAATTGAAAAAAATGTGTTCATTATTTAGATCTCTGTCCAGAGCTGTGGTGTGGGCTAATTTAAATGGCATTTTTTTCTTCCTTTAGTGTCTCCAGCAGCTGCACCTCTTAGAATAAACAATGACTCAGACACTGATGTTATTTCTGAGGAGGAGGATGTTAATACTTCTGATGTGAATCTACCTTCTTCCAGTTCTTCTGTACCTCCCATGAAAAGATTCAGGCAACTTGAAGCAGAACAACCAACAACTGATGAGACAGCTGAGGTAACCACTCATTAAACCATTCAAAGTGGAGGAAATTAAGCTGAGAGGGGTATTTATTGCTTAACTTCATTGGGCAATTCATGCTATTTGCTGAACAAAACCACTAAATTATGAGCCCCATTACCAGGCATATCAGGAAAGCTGTATGATGTATTCAATCTGCCGAGTTTGAGCCATGAGCAGTAATTTTTAACTCATTTAGCTAACAATTAGGCCCAATTTGGTCTGTCTTTGAACATTGTAATTATGTTCACCTTTCATTAACATGCTGTGCACATGTAGGCATAATCTTCATTGGAAACTTGGAAAATGTCAGCGCTTGTTCATGTGCTTCGATTGGGAAGTTTTAGGGCCTTCCTTAGCATGTAACATTTTGGGGAAAATTTGTGTAATTGGCAGTGTTGGACCTACACTGCAGAAACATTGGATATATCACGGAACATTCTAGTAACCTGTGGTCAGAGTCAGGGGTTGGATTGGGAGGTTTGAGGGAAGACAGCTAAAGTTCACTATACAGGGACATTACTTTTGAATTATATTTCATCTTCGCTGTTAACTTAGATTCATAAACACTCTTTACCTGGTCATGGAGGTGGCATGAGAACTTTTGAGTTTAGGGAATTACCTTCTTTTGAAAATTATGAGTGGATTTGTATTGTCTTTTGGTGTCCTGGCACAACTTAACACACCAGGACTTGGAAGTAATAATCAGAATTAATAGAAAAATGAATAAATAATTAAAGTTATGTTGGCTTATAGTTTGCTTAGGTACATCCCTCTAGTATTAACTGGGACTTTTTAAGGATACCTGTTTTGTTTTCCTATTTAAAGCTCATTCGGGCAATTCTTCAGAAAAGTGCAAGTGGGGCCACAGTCTTAGCTGAGTACAGAAACCAGAAGTGTCTGACTGAAAAATCCAGGCGATTATTGGTAAACCTTGTGGTTGCTAACATGATGGAAGTGCATGGGTAGGTTTTTTGATTCATAGTGGTAAAGAAAAAGAATGGTGTCATATCAGTTTGATGTGTACAATAACTTGTTTTTAAACGGCATGCATTATTCAGTGTTGTTATTGGGGCATATGCCTAATTTATAAAAACATTTAAATGTCAACCTTGAGGATGTTCTATTCATATCAGGGATCTACAACTTGTTTCAGTTTTCCAATTTAAAAAAGGCATTGCAAATGGTAATGAAATTTAAAGAAATTCACTTATGTATACAAAAAGTGTAGATCGTCCTTTCAAAGATATGCACCTAACTGAAATGATTTTATGGTTTCAGACTGTACTAAGCAGTAACTCAGTTAAAATGCAAAATGGATGTATGGTGATGATGAAAAGTACTTTCATTAAAGTGAAAGGTTATTTGTTGACCTAAACTACCACAAGACTACCTTGCTAAGAGGTATGTCTAGCTATATCTATGCTTTGAGGTGTTACCAACTGCTCTATGTAAGGAGAATGTGTCATAACAGTTCTAAAAAGGACTCAGAAAGACAATTCAGATTGCCAAGGTTAATATTTGTCAGTGTGTTAGTGTGTGGTTACAACGTGATAATAATTCTGAACAGAAAACTGTACACCATTGAATAATCACACATTTATTGAAAGAAATACTAATATTTGCTATAATATTTTTATCCTTAAATCTCTGCCTTTAACAGAAAGACTCTACCTACAGCCAGTAAAAGAAAATATGCCATTGGTATTGTCAACCTGTTTGAAAGCCTGAAAGACCCCCACACACCAACTGGCCATGTAAGTGTGCTTTTTAAGTGCATCGAAACGGCACATACAAACAAAAACAAAAACTCAAACCGGATCGGGCAGAAACATAAAGCAAACTATTTACAAACAACTAAATCAAACAGAAAGTTATGTTCATTACAGTAATAGAACCATATGTACAGACATTTACACACACATATACACATATATACATATTTACAGCATATTTACAACTAAGTACCTCACAAGCCACCTATGTACAAACACAGTCCTATTTACAAATTACAGTAGTTTCATATTTGCAAACAAAATCGATATTTACAAGTTGACTACCACCCGGTCCGCCCTCACTGAAACAAGTGGACCCCATCGCCTACCGAACGCCGACCTTGGCAAACGAACGAAGTCCGACTCCACCCTCAGCTTAACCTCCGCCCTCACCGACGCCAGGACGACATCAGCAGGCCTCCCCACCCCCCTAAATACAATGTTACATCGGTCTCTCCATACGGCCAGCTTTATGGAGGCCGAAACAAAGGTAAGTATGTCCTGAACACTTGTATTGCATTGCGGAGGTGAAAGACCATACAAAGCATAGTCCTGGCTGACCGCCCAGGTGTTACACAACGTTAGGCGGTCAGTCAGGACTTGAAACCATTCCCAGAAAAGGGCCACATAGTCACACTGCCAAAACACATGTGACACACTCTCCCACTTTGTGCATCTAGTGCGGGGGCAAATGCCATCTCCAAGACGCCACCGAAGGCGCTTGAGATTAGTTACAATGGCGTCATGTGCGATTCGCCACAACAGGTCTCGCCTGCTGTAATCTAATGATCTGCTGTGGGCTACACGCCACACTTCCGGCCCTGAAACAAAGTGGTTGGATTGGACCTGGCCAACCAATTCATCAAAAACAGCCCGATATAGGTCCCTTGCACTTGACTGCGAAACATCCCCCACTGTTGACATAATACGGAGCGTTTCCCGCATGTGACTGTATGCCCCCGTGGGTCTCCAGCTGTGGGGTTCACTGTTACTAAACAGGGAGGGAAAGAACCGACGGAATGATAATCCCCCCCCCCCCCCCAGTAACGGACAAAATAGGCAAAAGGCATTCTGCTGTCCACAGCACTGTAAACACACTTGGTCAGGAGAAAACGGAGCTTAGAAGGAAAATGCACAAGGCCCAACCCTCCGCGCCTAAGATCCTGGTATACCACCCCTCTTCTAACCAGCTCCGTCTTCCCCGACCATAAAAAACTAAACACAGCCCTCTCGAGTCGCACCAGGACACCCTCTGGAGCAGCCAGAACAGTGCCTGGGTACCACAAGAGGGGGTAAATGAAACGATTGGTAACTGTTACCTTTCCCAACAGGCTAATGTGGCGATCGCCGAAGTCCTTCAACCTAGCCTCCACCAGGTTCACTTTCTCATTCCAGGTAAGTAACTCGGGTGAAACCATAACCAAACCATATGCCATTGATCTTTATGGCGTCGTCTACCCATGATGCCGCGAAGGGCAGTTTTTTCGACCGCCACTTACCTAGACGGAGTCCTTTGGTCTTGGTGGGGTTCAGTCTGGCACCTGTTGCTCTTTGAAAGGTAGACAGCGTGCCAGTAAGGGCTTCTGAAGGAAGCTAGGTCGGAGACTACGCATGTGACGTCGTCAGCATACTGGAGGCACTTGACTTCAGCTCCACGGGTATGTGAAAAGGTCGAAACAAAGCTTCAACTTGGAGGCTCTTGCAAGAGATTCACTGAACAATACATAGAGTAGAGGTGACAGGGGACACCCTTGCCGTACCCCGCGTTGAACTCTGAAGGGATCCGACGGTAGGCCATTAACGATAACCCGACTATATACATTACTATACAGTAAAGAGGTCCATTTAACAAAAACTGGATTCAAACTAAACTTCTTCAAGATTTTAAAGAGGAATCTGTGATCAACCATGTCGAAGGCCTTCTCCTGATCGAGGGAGACAAGCGCACATGGAAGATCACGGTCCATCACATATTCAACTAAGTCCCGCATCAACCAGAGGTTCTGCTGAATACTGTGTCCCCGCACTGCACATGTCTGGAACGAACCTACAAGATCCGGCATGACCGTGCCTAGCCTGTTACAAAGGGCTTTCGCCAAAATCTTGTAGTCTGCATTTAACAAGGTAATTGGTCGCTTGTTTTTCGGTTCTAGGGGGTCTCCAGACTTTAGTAACAATGTTATAACGCCTGTGCGCTGCGAGGGACTCAATGAGCCAGCAAGGAAGGCAGAGGCGAATACATCACGGAGATCGTGTCCGACGGTACCCCAGAAGCGTTTGTAAAATTCTACTGGGATACCGCCACCGCCTTCCAGAGCTCGTCGACAGTCAGGGGAGAACCAAGCCCATCATTCTGCTCTTTAGAGGGGGTCTTGTCAATATTACCTAGCAGGGACTGATGAAGGCCCTCATCGACATTTGCCTGCGTATAAAGCTGTTCATAGAAGGTCTTAAATACCTCCACGATGTCGAGAGGGTCCTTCTGTACCGTGCCGTGGACGTCACGGACTGCTCTTATGCGGCGATCGATGGCATACTTTGTGACGTCCCGGTAGAATTTGATAGTTGGCTTTTCCTCCGCCTCCACGCAATGCACGCGAGCACGAACGCGGGCCCCGTGTAATTTCTGATCGAGATACTGCTGGATTGCGTGAAGTGCGGAGGAGTCCCGTTTCCTCCCTAGAGCATAGCGACAGGAACTCCTCCCTTCTTCGACGAGCTCTTGCTACACAGTATTCAACTGTAAACTGTTTGATGCGGGACTTTACGTCATCCCACCACTCTAAATCCGATGAGAAGGCCGGCTTCAATGTTCGCCACCCTTCGTACCTGGCTTTAAACTGTTCACTGTAGTCTGCCTCCGTTAGAATATCTGTGTTCATTTTCCAGAACCCCCTCCCTGTTGGCCATGACTCTGGAGGCTGAAAGGAGACAGTAACTGCATCATGGTCCGAAATTGGACATGTCACAACTTCACAGTCACTCGGTGACAGTGCAGATGGAGAGTACACCCGGTCCAACCTTGAGGCGTCTGTGCCATCAGGGTGATGCCAAGTGAACATGGACAAGCCGGGATGTTGCGCTCTCCAAACGTCAACCATGTCGTGATTCTTTATGAACATGTCCAATTCCGACATGCCGACACTACAGCCCGAAGACGTACGTATGGACATTCGATCAAGCTGTGTTTCGGGGACGCAGTTAAAGTCTCCGGCCAGGATACACGGAGCACTGCCAGGAACGAAGGATGACAGGGTCATGAAAAAGTCCCTTCTGTCTGAAGGCCGATTGGGCGCATACACGTTACACAGGTAAAATTTCCCGTTAGGGTGTCTTATTGTAATGCATACCAACCGACCCTCATGATCAGAATCAACTTTTCCGACCAGGGGAGTCCACCTTGGCGAAACTAAAATAACTGAACCACAAGATGTTGTTGTACCAAAGGAAGCATATAACCCCCCACCCCACTCAAAGGACCAGGCGTGGACATCGTCCACACCCAGTGATTTGCAAAATTGGAATATTCTGGAGCGCTTCCGACTGTCCCTCATGCCGTTAACGTTCAGGGTCATGAGGGACAGGGGATCAGTCATGGTGGAATTTGCAACTACACGTCTGTCTCTGACCTGGCCTTTTTATTCTTACATTGACTTGGTGTTGGTGGCCCAGAAAGCTGGATCCCCTGGTCTGACTCTTCGCCTGAAGCTGACCTTTTTAACTTAGACTCTGGTTCTACCCCCTCACACAAATCAAACCAGCCCTCCCCGGATGGCGGATCCTTTGGGGGAGGCTCTGAGGCAGGTCCCCCAGCATCTGACATGGCAGAGTCAGTCTCCGAGTCTGATGACAGTTGAAGGTCATTCTCCACCTTTAGTAATCCGGCCTCCCTGGGTGTCGAAGAGGAGGACGATTGAGGGCCTACCTCAGGGGTCCCAGAGGCCCCTTCACATTGTTTAGAGGCAAGGAAATCCTGCTCCACCTGATGTGCCACCTCATCAGGTGAAGGGGACCTAGGTTCTTCCACCATAGGTTCTGGGCCTGGCTGCGAGGGTTCATGACCCGGCCCCACCTCCGCACTGGCGCGGGCCGAGTACGAAGTGGGGCAGGAACCAGAGACATGTCCCTCCTCCCCACAGAGGTTACACTGCACCTTGTTGGGACACTCAGCCTTGTCGTGCCCCACCTGCAGGCACTTGCCACAACGTCTGTTGGGACACGACTTGGCTTCGTGCCCCTCCTCTCCACACTTAAAACAGGTGCGCGGCTGGCCAAAGTATCTCATATGGGCTTTGGAACCCCCTATGAAGAGGAAGGACGGTATTTCCCTCTTCAGTACCATACGGAACTGCCTCTTTCCGTTCAGGATGCCCTTCAACTCACCTGCCTGATAGGTGACCCATCGCATGTCGGAGACAGTCCCGTACTGACTGAGAACCCTCGCCACCAGGCCCTGATCGACCTCAAAGTTCAGGTACAGAACTGTCACCACCACAGAGCGATCATATGGGGTGACAGTGAGCCCTTCCAACCCTTTAAGGCAAGACACGCCCTGAATTCGGGCAGCATCTGACCTGAACTTTAGGTCGTACGTGTTGCGGGCCGCAAGCGGCTGCAACATCTCTATTTCCTTTACCTCTACACCACTGTTCTTTAACATAGTAAACGCCTGTGGGGGAGAAACGCTCACCCCCGACGAAAACTCCAACTTAACGATTGTGCTATCCCGACCTCCGGGGCATAGCAACAAGTGGTTTGTGGCACTAGGCCACGCAACAAAGAGAAAAAAAAAAAAACCCTCAGTACTCTTTGCTAAAACGAAATGTAAGAAACAGAAAGGGAACCAAACGAAAATTACTGCGATAACGTAGACGTGCTTTAAAACAAGCACGACCAAGTCCTTATCTATACGAGACCACACCCAACGATATAGTCTGCACACACAGAGATATAATAGTAAAGTATGCTAGCACAGCACAGCACAGCACAGTACCAAAATTCAGCACGAGCAGAACTGGCCATGTAAGTAATCAAGCTTCATTGCAATGAGCTGGTCTATGTGTTTTTAGTATTGTAGATAATCAACTTCCAGCCAAAATAAATGGGTCTCAGTGTATTTAATCGCTTGCCACAAATCCTGTGAGAATATTTAATGTTCCACATGATCTGCTGTTTTCATGTGATTAACAAGCTTGCACTTACGTACTAGCTCTGTTTACTATCAGCTGGTAATACTGTGATTCCTGTTGCCCCCAGATGACCTTCAACATGCAAAGAAATACAAGATGTTCCACTGAAAGTTTACCTATATAATTGCCCCCCTCCCAATGTCTTTCTCACTGGGACAGTTTAAGAGTAATATTATGTGGTATGTCGAGGAAATTACTTCTAAAACTTTTAGGAAGCATACTAAAATGTCGGGTCAATACTGATGACATATAATTAAGTAAAATGACACACCTGAAGCTCATCCAAGCATTTGAAGTTATTGGATGTGTAAATTAACTCTGGTGGCTTATATTGTGAGATGACTTTGGAAATCTAAAACAGGATTGTGGTACGTAAAGTGGATCACTGGTAATAGATACACTATAACATTTATTACAGGAAGCTTTCTTCGATGAAGAAACAATACTGGATTCATTGCAGCCAGGATTAAAAACGTAAATCGAGAAGAGCGGATTTCTGGGCAGTCTAACATTCTAAAGGACACCCCCTGCAAAAATGATGGAGGCCCCAGATGTAAAAGGCCATTGCCTAGTTCATCTGAAGATCTGAAGTCAGATAAAGATGACATTACAACAGATATAAACTGGTTGAAACATACCCCAGAGGTAGCTTCTGATGCTAACATGGTCTTTGAAAAGATGAAGAGTACTCTTTCAGTGAGAAGAAACATGGTGAATGAGGAGACTCCAACAGCTAACATACTAAAGGGATTTCCACAATTTCAGATCACCCCAGGTCTTGTGAGTCTAAAGTTAAAAAGTTTGATTGATGTCACAATTATGCACTTTGCTTGTAATTCTGAAGTCAGAAGTGTAGTGTGGAATTGGAAGGAACCCAGACAACAATTTCTGAAATGTGGTCAAAACCTGACAAATTATGAAGCATAACTTGACTCTGCATGCTAGTGTTTTTATCAGACTGTGCTTAAATGATTTTGGTTTTCGGGGGGGGGGGGGTAAACAGTCCCGATGAAGGGTTTGAGAGGAAGGGGGACACTTCCATGGTGCTATATTTTGGCAAATCTTTGAACTGCTGTATATATAAAATTCAAACGAAACAATTAAAACTGAGCACTATCATATTTTGGGAAAATTTTAGAAAGGTAGAAAACGGGGGGGGGGGGTTACAGCTACTGGGGAGTTTATTTAAAAAACCTGTTGGTATGCAGTTCAAACTATTCCAGACTTATACAAACTTCACACTCCGAAACCATCCAGAAAATATCTGACTACTATGTCTGACTACTATGTCTGACTACAAACCGACTGTATATAGTAGGAAATCTAGCTGTCTGAATTAGTTTAGTCAAATTTTCTAATTGAAAGCTTTGTCAAATGCAATTTACGTTAAAATTAGTATTACATAATATTGATAAATGGCCTGTGTAGTGTGAGGAAAATTATAGAAATTTCCAATCATTTCTGTTGATGACATCACTTGCTTTGCTGTTGCCATATCATTGGTGCCTTCAGAGAACTTCGTGAAATTGGAAGAAAATACTATCTTTGCAATTAAACATGCATGTAGGATGAAACATTCATTTTAAATCCCAGAAGACAGGGTTAGTGATTTTCTTATATTTAAAAAAAAATCATGATTTAAACCAAATAAAATGATTTAAATCAAGTCAATGTAAATCATGATTTTTCAATGAAAAAAATGATTTGAATCGTGCTTTTTGATCAGCTTGATTTAAATCAAACAACCCTGCGTGAATATCCTGAAAGGGCTTTACTCATCCCAGACAGTAAATTCCTCCCGCCAACTACTTCTAACGTAGCTGGGCCCTCCCACAGAACTTTACAGCAAGAAATTGTTTCCAAGTCATAGGCTCAAGGCTAATCTGCTGAGGAAATCTCAAATTTCACTGATCTACACTGTGTGTCATTGACCAGCCACATTAGTGGCTTATTATTTGCAGCAGTATAGACTGAATTTACCTGCTTTTGGTGTCAATCAAAGTGCAGTTACCAATAATGACTTAATCCCCCTCCCCAGAAACTTAAGTCAAAAGTTGGGGTAATGAATATTTGTATTTTAATTGAACAAAATTCCTGGAACTTTATTCACTGCAGATTAAACAAGACTTCAGATTAATGTTCCCAAATGAGCACCCAAAGCTGCTGGAAAGGTGGCCATCCATAAAGCAGAAGATTATTGCACTTGCAAGGAAGAGTACTGATGGGGCCACTGCTGAGCTATTAGCAACAGTGGACCGTGGACCTTGTGAGGATTTAGAATTAGGAAGTAAGTATTTATGTTATACAGTATACACAGATTCTTACAGCAGTCACTTTCGTGTGTCAACGACATAACTTTATCCCCCCACCATGTACTGTGTGCATCACCAGCTGACAGATGTAGACAGCTGGAAATGCAACTGACTGATTGCTGCATCATTGACTATTTAAAATGTATTGATCAGATGTAATTGTCTACTAATTGATATGGATGCTGGCTAGCAGTCCTCCATGATCATCTCTTAATCTTAAAAACTCTCAAACAACACCCCTCCTGTCTCCTGTCCCACAGTGTGTAAATAATACTATGCTTGTCAAATCGACAACAACATAGCAACCATAGACTTCAAGTGATGGAAGTATTAGTAATAGTTAAGGGAAAGTACAGTCACCTTAAATGGAATTAGTATACCCTGCAGTATTTTAATTCATGAATAGCTCTTTTTAACCATGTGACAATATTTTGTACTGAATTGTTAAATCCACACAATAAATAACCTGTCGGTTTACCATGAATGTCCTGGAACATCATGAAAGATCTAACATGATATTTGTAATGTTCAGTAACTTGATGTGGCAAAATAGACTGATTTCTTGTCTCCCTTTAAATCATGAAAGGCATGCATTAGGGAGCTGCATGGAAAACTTGTCAACAGGTTAAAATTATTTACTGCTTTCCAGTAGCTTAAAGGGGCTGTTGCATCAACTTAAATACATTTTTGAACCCCTAGGTATCTGTATTCACAACTGGTGACTGTATTTCATTGAAATACCTTCAAATAATACCTTCAAATATTTAAGCCACTCAGATCTCATTGGTCTAGCTGACTTGTGCAGATCAGTGAATGTGAGGTAGTCTGGTCTGTTGCAAAGCAGACACCTCAGCCCACAATAGGCTATAGTGCCCTCAGTAGAATATGCCCTTGAACAATTTAAGCTCAGTACAGAGTACTTTGGTTTTGTCTGGGATATGGAGCTGTAGCCAGATTTTGATTTAATTAGAGGAGGGCTAGGGAGGTAACATTAACTTTGTGGAGAATTTTAACAGTCTAGGGTGAGTATTGGCCCCAAAATATTAACTAAGGTATTCTCTTTAAAGCAGTTAGTGATATTTTAGTTTCTCTAGCTGCTACCAAAAAAAATGTAACATGAAATACTCATTTACTGAACAAATGTACATTTTCATTTTAATTTCATAGGCTGGGACAAAGAAACTGCTACCATATTGCTGGTACTCTGTCTTTTACCACCTGCAAACCATGGACGAGCCGGAGTGTCAAAATTGCCAATAATGAAAGCAGTGGACTTCCTCATTCAGTTTGAAAAGGTTTGACAATTTATGTTTTGGGGGACCATTAAGGTATACTGCAAGTATGCCAACAGCTTCTCAAAGATCATCTGCTGTCCTAATTGTAGTAATTGGTCCTAATTGTAGGTAGCATACTGCTGTATTAGTCCTAACTGTAAGTAGCACACTATAAGTAAGAAAGTTTTACGTGATTATGTAATGTACCTTAGTCTGTGGCCAAAAGCTGATGACCCCTCTAGCTGCCTCCACCTCTTGACAGTAATATTTACAAACCACAGTGTTGCCCCAAGTACACATTACTACATACTTATTGTGTACAAAGGCTAAGGCAGTTCTAGCAGTAACCCTGCTTGAATGGTAGTTACAGATCACACAAAGTAATATAGTGCAGTTAAGATTGTGACAGCTATAACTGTTTTACTAGCTGAACCCTTCAAAATTACATAAAATCAAAGTGATGGTTTGTTTTGCAAGTATTGCACAATGACTTTCAAACTTGGAACAGTGATCAATTTTGTTAACCTGGATCAACTCACCAATGCCTAATGAGCTGGCTCAAACTTTTATATGCATGTTGATTGTAGTTGCTTTAATAGTGTGTATTATATCAACTTACTTTATCTGGAAGAGTATTTTCTAATTCAGTTATTGAATTCGATAATTTGTCCTCATGTTGTGCAATGCTTGAACAATTCTCTACTTTACCAGTATTGGGATATAGTCATCTTTGGTCCTGAGAAATACTCAGACGTTTTAGTCATCTCTGCCACCCTTGGAGTCAATTGCCTACTCTGGCCTTGGAGAATATGTTCGAAAAAAATTGGAAGGTATGGTAACCATGTGATAGAACTATTGGAAATTTCTAGCCTAAAAGCAGAACAATTGATGGCATTTTATTTTGTAGTTATTTTTTGTACTCCAGTTATTAATTACAGTTTGTGTTCTCTGCCCTACAGAGTGGATGCAGTATTGATGCTTTCTTGGAAAAGAACACCACAGCCATGCAGCCATACCTTCTGGCACTTGGGCCTACCAAAAAAGCATTTCACAGTACTTCATTGTCGTGGACCATATTGCCCTACCCTGTCCTGCACGTGATGCCTTGGGAGCTTTTGATGTACTCTTTAAGAGTCACTATGTTTTTGGTCTACACTACAGTAAGCATCTCCTTAACTTTTGGACATTTCTCCAAACTACTATCTATCAAATAGATATCACCAACACCCATCAGACCCCACGTGTGAGGACACTAAGATCTAAGTTGCAACTATGAGTTGCTTTAAATGCCAAGCTTATCTTGGTAGTGTACCTAAGTTACTTAGGCATATGAGATTACAACATGGGTTTTACGATGGGCAGAAGTTGTTGCTGAAATGTGGCCAAGGGACATGTTGTCGGACGTTTTTCTCATTTAGTGGATTAAGGAAGCATATAGTTAAACACGCTCCATTTGCTTCACCAGATGGACAACAGGAACACCGGCAAAACAATTTGGAGGATGATGTTGAATATGTTGATTATGATGATGATAATGTTGTGGGTGATGAGCTTGCTACCTCTGCAGTTGTTTCTCCTCAGGAACTGCAGAAGCAGGCAGCAGGATTGATATGTAAAATGTCTGCTACCTTACAGGTCTCTCAAAATACTCTAAACCAATTAGCCGAATCAATGGATAATATTATTGGTGAAATCACTGGTTGTGTACAAGCTGTTGTTGACAAAACCTTCCAAGAACATGGGTTGGAAAAAGATTCTGATGTTTATAATGATATTAAAACACATTTAGACACTCTGTCAAATCCATTCCAAGAACTTAATTCTGAATTCAAGCGAAACAAATACTTTAGTCGTCAGGGGATGGTTGACCCCCATGAAATTTCTTTGGATGTTCGTATGGACAGTCGCATTAACAAAGTCACCGGGATACATGAACAAGTGCCCGTGAATGATACCTTTATATATATTCCAATTATTAGGACATTGGAATTACTAATTAAGCATCCTGATGTTTTGCATTTCATCACTCATAACCACAAAAGTCATGACAATGTGATCAAGGATTACTGTGATGCAAACCAGTTTCAACAAAGTCCTATTTTTCAAGAGGATTGTAATGCTCTCCAGTTGCATTTTTTATGATGACTTTGAAACAGTGAATCCATTGGGATCAAAAACATGTATTCACAAAATTGGTGCATTTTACTTTGTTTTAAAAAATCTACCTCCTAGGCTTAATTCCAGTTTGAATAACATCCAGTGTGCTGCCCTGTGTCACACAGAAGATATAAAGAAATATGGATTTGAGCCAATTCTCAAACACTTAGTGAAAGATTTAAATTACCTCTCTGAGCATGGTATTCTACTGCCCAATGGACATTACAAAAAAGGAACCATTACTCTAGTGCAGACAACATTGTGGCTAATTCATTATTTGGTTTTGTAGAGAGCTTTTCAGCAAGTCATTATTGCCGTCTTTGTTTAACTAATCGTGAAGACGCACAATTACTTTACAGTGAGAGTAACATGAGAATGAGAGACAAAGACTCCCACGATTTGCATGTGCAACAGGCAGAGCAACATGACACTGTCCATGTTCTAGGTGTGAAAAGGGGATCTGTTCTAAATAGTTGTGCACTTTTTCATATTGTTCATAATTTTTCTCTTGATGTGATGCACGATCTCCTTGAAGGTGTGGTTCAGTATGAAATTAAATTAGTATTGTCATATTTAATATCAGGCAGAGAGCCAGCTTTAATAACACTGAATCAGTTGAACAAAGAAATAGCAAGTTTTGACTATGGATCAACAGAAAAGTCAAACAAGCCATCTCAAATCAAATTACATTCACAAGGCAATGCTATTGCTAATGCTTAATAAGACATTTACCTCTTATTATAGGACATCTTTTAGAGGAACGGGACATGCCTTACTTTGAGCTGTTGTTGAAGTTATTAGATTGCATGGATATAATATTTTCACCTAAAGTAACTCATGGGTTAATTGCACAATTAGGTATTCTTATCTATTCCATGAGGTATTTCCAACTCATTCTCTTATTCCAAAGCATCACTTTATGGTGCATTATCCTACTTGTTTGCGGGAAGTGGGTCCACTTATCCATGTCCGGTGCATGAGGTATGAAGCTAAACAAAATTATTTCTGTCAAATTGCCAATAACTGTCGAAACTTTAAGAATATTTGTAAAACTGTGGCAAAAAGACATCAGATCAATCAAATGTATCATTTTAATTCAGAACGTCCATTAGAGACTTTTCAAGTTGGACCTGGTTCAGAAACAGTGATATCAAATTTATCATTGGAGTGTATTGGCACTGTTGTCTCCACACTGCCAGATGCTACACTGCTTACTGAGGTGTTTGATGTAAACTGGGTAAACCTTTGTGGGACTGAATATAAGTGTCACCATGTGCTCTGTTATGATTATATGGATGACATGCCCTCCTTGGTCAGGTACAACACATATTGGTTCAAAAGGATATTGTTTATTTTTTTCTATTGGTTTTGAAAACACTGTATTACAAGACATTGTTTCATGCATTTGCTGTTCAAGAGGTAACACCTCAGCAGACTGTTGTAAAGAAAGCCAGTGAGCTTATTGACTTTAAACCCCTCTCATTACTGAGGAGTCAGTCAAGATCTGATCAACACAGTTATGTCTGTCCAAGACACATTCTTTTTCAGTAAATTGATTGTGCACTTCTTACAAATATCCTTCTTATGATGCCTCACCTTATGTTGGCTTCTCACAGTTGTTTATTGTCCAGAATCATTTAATATTGATTACTGACAGCAAAAATATCTGCTTTAACTTTAAGTTAGTATGGTTACCATAATTGACTTGTGATTGCATGTAATCAGTTTTCGTAAAAAAAAACGTAAATTCAAGTAATTCATGCAAGTGTCATGATCTTATTTTTAATACCTTCATCCACAAGATACATAAGTTTACAGCCAGTTAATTTGAACTCACATGGTCCTGCAAATGTTAGATGTTGAGCTTTATATGAGACAACTTAAAGCCTGTTAAATTTTGTTTATGCATCATTTGGTGTCAATCACTTGTACAACTGATGATTTCAAGATAAAAATACATGTAAAGTTTCATTGAAAAATACTTTCCATACTGTTTGCTTGTTTATTAGTTTGACGCATTGGAACAAACTTAGAAGTTACTTTAAAAAGGTCTTAAAATAATATAAAGGGAACTACTCAATTAGGAGAGGATGAAACATGCCGCTAGAATTCAATAGGCTCATTTAGCCAAAGTTCCCCGGGAAAAAGGCCGTTTTTCCGGGTGAAAAATAAAGACTTCTTCAGTCGACCAGTGGCTAAATCCTCCTATTGAATTCTAGCCTCATGAGTAAACTGTATGCCAGCCAGTACCAGAGGAAGGACTACAACAACACCATTTTGGTGTGAAAAGCAATACAGTCAGTGTTAGTTCTACACCAACTGGAATTTCAATGCTAACACCAACAATAATAGATTTAACACCCTCTGGGGTGTAAAGAAAATGATTCTCAAGATGGTGTTAATTCAACACCAGCCGGTGTTGGCAAATATGCACTCCAAAGAGAATACAAATTTAACACCACTGGTGTTAAATTTAACACCGGAGTTTTTGCAGTGCAGTAGGCTACTTACCCATACCGCTGTGTTGTTTTAACGATGGACGTGAATTCATTCATTTTACATTGACGGCGCAGGAAGGTCCCCATTTTTCCCTCCAAATCTCAAAGTCGTAACTTCTGGCAATTTAATAAACGTCGGCATGCCGATTTATTATCTCAAAATTAAGCATATAGCCTAGAAAGTTTCAAGTTTCCCGACGAAAATCGCCCGCGTCTAAATACCTCGTTGCTAAATCAAACAGGCTTTCCGCTGCCAACTTCCCGGCCGGATCCCGGGCCTGCTCCTGCTGGAATTAGAGCTACTTGACTCGCCTTTTGCAACTCCAGCTGTTCAGTGACACTAATAGCTGGTAATACCTTTCTCAAAGTGCTGAAAAAAATTTTTGTCTGTATTCGGACGTGACAGAGAATCACTTCTTAACGATTGGTCATCATTTAAAATTCCCACTTGAGATTGGGTCAATTTAAAAATATTCAGACTATCCCGCATGAGCGGAGCTGCAAATCGAATATTTTTTTTCAATATATCAGACAGTCTCTTCGATGCATTATTTTGGTATCGTAATTTGTTTTTATAGATTCCCACCGTTCGTACGTTTCAAGAAGTCATTTGAGCATTAAAAATCCTTCAGTTTAAGTCGAGGGGCGACAATGAGAATACGAAAAACTTTGAGATTTGAAATGAAGGATTATGGTCAAACAAAATTCAAAACGAACAATTCGTCTCGAAAGTAGATCCGTACATACTTTGGTCTATGCAGGTCATGAAAAAGCGTGCGTTTGTCCGATGTGTCTAGTTAATTATATATGTCAATGGTGCGTTACACAGTACGTGCTATAAAGTTAGACCTATAAAAATACAAGTAAGCCACTACATCCTAGGAAGCCATTTTCTAAGTCTCGTTGTCCGGCCCATAAGTAACCCCAATCATGAATCTTTCGTCCAAACAAGCCACGTTCGACGTCTAATTGTGATTACTTTTGTAAAATATATGAGCAGTGCAAAAGTTTGCAAAGATTCTCATATTTCTTTGCTCTATTGCTGTAAATTCCTTAAATTTCTTCGAGTTATATTCTGTTCGTACGTGAACATTTGGAAGCTGAGTGATCCTGGTAAAACATCGTCAATGGAAACTTAACGGAATACAGGATTCTTCCGCCTTTAATTCATACGCTCAATGGAGTTGGCGTAGTGAAATGGATTACTTTCTTTTGCGCAATGTAAAAAAAAATGGTCTATTTGGGAGTAGTTTGCCTTCCTAAATGATTAAGATGTACGGATCTGAAATACGATTCCGTTCACGTAGCCTTAGAGGCTACGTAACTAGGAGCAGACATATCAAAATATTGAACTACACATACCAAAATATTGAACTACAACTTCGCTCCTTCACTGATCGGTTATAACTTATAACCGATCAGTGAAGCCCTAGTTTTGACGGAGTTTATCTCCCTAAAGATAAATAAATGTCAATCAACCACCTGTTTGAAGTTTCACTTGTAGTGAGAATTCATTTTTTACAAAGATTATTTCTAATGTTTGATTAGAAGGAAGAAATTGACATACAGAAATGGTTCTGTTTCCTTTTGAAGATAGAAAACACACTTTTCCCCGTTAAAAATGATTAAGAAATGGAAAAGATCACAAAATTGTCATCAATTCTATTCTTTCTATCGCCCGTTAGAAATTCCCGCCAATGTGAACTTTTCAACCCACATTCCTCTTGGCTTCCTTGCATTTTTAGGCATGGTAGAGGTTGACCTCTGACCTCTTAAACCAGTGTAATGAGGTTAGTGTCTACAGCAGCCTAATTCGTAACGTTTGTGCATATAGTGGTAGTGCATATATACTGCATTATGAATATACTACTGGAGTGCTTGGTTGAAATTTATTGCTATTCGAAAGATTGCGGGACATGATCATAATGATATATGCACCGCGGCACAGCTAGCTGCATTGGGCTGTAGAAAAAAAGTTTTGTCAAAGAGTGTAAATTTCTGCACCTTAGGGAGATTGAGATGCCACAATTTTGCCATACATGCCTTCTAGGAAGACTAGGATGTAAGGCTGGGCTGACAAGGGGGCGTACTATCACGGTACTCCCAGTGGCGCCTGCCACTATAGGAACAGATGGCATGCATGTGCATGCCCTCTCAGACTCCAGTTTATTTCGGAAAAGTTGCAAAAATTTGAAAAGTGAACGGAAACGGCGTTTAAGCCATACACTTTTGAAGAGGAGGGCAGAAAGAGGCGTAATTTCGACTGCGTGATGGATTTATTTTAATCATTATCTAGCCTATACAAATTATTTGAAAATGAGTGCAAATTTACATAAATTCTTCACAACTTCATTTAAATTTTGCGGATTTTGCACTCATTAATTCTTTGAATTATTCGTCTGTGCCGGATATAGAAGTGATTTCAGAGGAACACCTCGTTGAAAATGTAAAGCAAGGGTTTTTTCGCCTTCCTACACTCTAGATAAAACATGTTTTTTGAAAACTGAAAACTTTAATAAATTTCCAGGTAGCAAATTCACATTTTAATTGGCGGACACATTCATTGATGATAGTTGATTGTCACAGTTTGCATGCAACAACTTTGTCACAGAAATATTTTTTATGCAAAATTTCGGAGTTTCATGCGCATTCGTCATGGTTGGTCTTATGACCATAGTTAGGTCAATAACACAGGGTGGAATATTATTCTGACTAAAACAAAATTTCCGAAAGTTAAAGGTACATCTTCAAAGTCGAGACCTTATCAAGAGGGGGTTATAGAACAAACAAACATCATATGCAGCCTGTTTTAGTACTTGCAGGTTTTGTTACATGACGTGAAGGATTCAAAGAATGTATTTGTGGTTAGATATTTTCAAAGCATATTCGGGACACGCTTCACGGACCAGGGTTGTCACGGACAGCCGTTTTTGGTATTGATGGTGAATGGTAAGTTATTACATTTACATAATTTTAAATCTTTGATTATTCATGCTACCTTCTTGCTCACTCTCTTACACGCTAATCATCTGAATTCTCATTGTCTGTGTTAGTATTGCCATTTTACGAATCCCCAGAGAATCATTTTACACCGAAACAATCTCACTACACAAAAATTCTCAAGAGGCGGAGGAGGGGTATGTCACTCTCCACCCCTTAGACACAACTATGGAAAATATAACTTAATAAACTATGAATTTTGTTAGCATATGATCACTTAAAATCTTTTTTCGTTAAAAATTCTCAAGGGGTGTCCCCTCCCCTTAAATTCCTCTCCAGGAAGTCACGCCAGCACAACGTGACAAATGAAGGATCCACCCAGGTTGCAAACTATCGCACGCACACCTATCCGTTATGCAAACTTTACGGTTGCGCCGGCAGGGCCTTTTCTAGAATTTTTTTAATGGGGCCATTTAGCGAAAGGGACCATCTAATGGGAGGTCCACCATTGATCGGCGGATACTTTGGGAAGAAATTCTCTCAGAAAAATGCCTGTCCAGCAGTCATGGCGTACCCAGGGTTCCGCTCACGGGGGGCCATGCAGTGTGTTGTTTTATCGTCGGCCTGGAGAGGGGTCTAAAGGGGAGGGGCACCCTTTTAAAATTGTTTTGAATTTCCTGAAAATTGGGTGTCCCAACATGCAATCTGGTGTCACATGTATACCTTTTGAAGTTGAACTTGTGCTTAAATATTTACTTATTTTTACTTGCTAAAAGATCGGCATCAATGAGGGGGGGGGGGGGAGGGGAGCATGGCCCAATGGTCTTCTCCCTGTGAACGCTAGTGCTCTTTAGATTTCCAGAAATTGCACTTCACATGGCTTATACGTAAATGTATCTAACTATCCTTATTTTCTTTACTGAGTGAAGTTCAGTGCTTTCCTCTAGCCTGTTTGCATAAACGTGGGCAATGTTTCTACATTTGGAAACAAAAATTTACAGAAAAAGGGACCATAATGGGGGCAAAATGAGCTGAGTGGGGGCTGTGTATGAGACTGCCCCTAGTATGCATGTTTAAAAGGCCCTACCGGCACCTTGGAAGTTGCTCTACCCATGTTTTATTTTTATGTCTCCATACCAGCGTTACAAGTAAATAGCATGGCACATATTGGGTATATACAATACCTCAATTTTCATTACCCTACTGTGTGGGGCCAGCAAAAGGGGTTCTTCATACACAAGCCGAAACTGGTTTGTGACCTCTGACCCCTACAATGGTACAGCTGTCAAAGGATGATACTGATTCGAGAACCATAATACAGCTAGATGAAAATAACTTGTTTTTTATTACAAGTCCAATTTTAAAAATTCGAAGTTTGTTTTGGGTCTCCAAATTTTACACAGACCAAATACTAAGCTTAAAACATAGAATACGGCTGAATGTAAAAGTTCCATTTGTTCCTTACTTTACTTCTGTCATGCCTGTCAGAAGAACAGAAATGCATAAATCACAAAAGAGTTCTGTGGGCAAAACCAAACTGTAAACAAAATCCCTGAAGGAGAAACCATAACTAGGTCACAACAGAGTGAGCTGAAATGAACAGTGGAGTAAGTTGTAGGTCTTTTTTCTGACATGGATCAGTTTACAGTTTAATATCCCGCCTTGTCATACTAAATTTATCTTTTAGGGACTGGAATTTCAAGCATGCTGCACCGTGTTCATGGAACTTGCCACCTATGAACACCAAGGCCATGGCTTCTCTTGAGTTATTTGCTGCACCCATGAAGCACTTTGAACAGTGTTTTACTGTGTTACATCTAGGCTACTTTGTTTCACCCATACGCCTACACAGAAAGAGGATACACAGTATGAAGTGGAAGCAGGTTCCCAGTCTTTGGTATCAACTGCCGCCCTGGTTTCTACTCCTTTGACACTATACCCTGTTTTACTTTGCTACGTACAGGCCATATGTCCAGGGACCGTAGTTCATAAGCTATAGAGGCCAGTATACCCACATTACCAGAAGCATTTTGATACTGATCCTGTATAAAGTTATATCCAGCCTTTGGTGAGATCATGATAGAGAAAGTTCTTTCATTTGTTATTGTGCATTGTGTTTGGCGGTCTGAACACTAAATAGAATGTGTAGGCCGAATTAAAAATGAGCAGGTAGCCTTTATGTATAAGAATACAATAACATGTGCTTCAAAATTTTTGGATTGGATCTTTGTCTTTTCCCCTGTGACTTATTTGTACGTAGTTCAACCTTCATCAAATTCACCTTTCAACTCTATTAACCAGATTGTACTCCTCCTCCCATGCCTCTTGTCCAGTCACATGAGTTGTCTGATACATGCAATACATGTATCTGCTATGATAAGTAAATTATTGATTTCATTCACAGAGAATGGAAGAATTATTGGAAATTATTGCCACAACTAATAAATTTATTCTTCTTCCTGGTGAGAGACAGGCTGGTGAGGGTAAGGCCACGTAAAATAAGTTTTAGTGATATTTTCTTATCTCCAGTAGTATTCCAGCATACTTTTTTCTTGCAGTATCATTTTGGGTGGGTGGGAGATTTCACATCTGGAACTAGTAAGTAGCCATATCCTTACCAGATAAATTCCCTTTCTAGTCGTAGCCGCATGCGTCCTCTCTGAGGTTTATTTTTGCTATCATTTTAAGATTTCCCATCATGACATGTTAGAGATTTGAAATAAACCAGCAACCCATCCCTTGGCCTACTCCTTCGGCCTCTGTTCCTCCCCTACCCATTCCACCCACTTCTCCAGTCTATTGTGTGACCCCTGAGGTGGAAAGTCCTGAATTTTAGAAGGAATGCTCTTTTAAACAACTATTTAAAAATTGTGTCTTTCTCACCAGGTGATTCTGCATTATTGTCTCCACCAACGGGTAAAAATGTCATCGTAATCACTCAAGGCTGGCCGCACACTGCGTTCCAAGATGTACTGCTTTCAGGCCTTCAGCTTGCTTTCAAAGTTACCAACTAAACAGACTGAGGCAGACGTTAATATGGCATTCGCACACAGACTGGTGGTGTTGTTGCACAGTCATTTATGAAACAAGTTGCTCACTATAATTCAGGGCAATTGAAGTGATTGAAGTTAATACTTAGGTGTTTAAGCCTTGCTTTAGGATACAGAGCTAAAAGACAAAAGAAACTTTTCTTATATCCTGAATATAAAGTTGAGACTGAAATTCTGAGAGTAATAAATTTACAGGAAATTTGAATTTAAATGATGTTTACATCATAACATCCGGAGAATGCCAGGAATAAGGATGCTGATGTACAGTAGATAAAGTTGTTGAAACAAAGTCATGCAGCGGCACTTGATGAAGTGAGATTTGGAGCATCGCGAATTAATAAAATTGTGAAGAGTATAAACTTTTTTGGCTCAGTTACTCCTTTGTAAATTACAGCAGCAAACTACTGCGCTCGCCCTTCACTGTGATATTATGCTATTGAAAAGGAGCGAAGTGCGCAGAAAGGGAATTTTGAGGAAACGTGATTCTCTAGCGTTATTCATTTGAAGTTACTACAAGAAGAAGGAAGGAGACCAGTACTATTTTATAAAAGGAGACTGATTAAAAATTACTAAATGTAGCTGATATTAATGGCTTTTCTTCTCAGGTGTTACTTAACCTTCTTTTTATCATTCCATGCTACCTTTTCAACTGAAAATTTCAATAAAATAACTGAAAGTGTCTTATATATCAGTTTTGACATGCATATTTATAGAGAACCTTTTACTGCAATTGACATCAAAGCTTTGACTGATAAATACCACTACTGAATAAACATAAGGAGAAAAACAGAGTAAACTTGTCACTTATATGATCTATTGTAGTGCCTTTAATATTCCAGCGGGAGACATGACTCAGATGGGAGTAGGTGATTGTGGGGGGGGGGGGGGGGGGAGGGTATGAATAGGGTGAGATGGATAGAGGAAGACTTGCAATCAACAACATGGCCCAAGTCAAAGTGTATTTGTCAATCACAATATAAGCTAACATAAGTTGATGTGCTGAGCCATGTGTTTATATCATTGCTTTGGAGGACATTTAATTCATAATAAAATTCAGAGGATCTATTGGGCATGGGTAAAAGGAAATTTGCCTTAGAATTTTGACTGGGTATCCTCGAAGCCTCTCGAGAATTTTGACTGTGCGCCCATCTATCCCGTAGCCACAGACAAATACCTAAGTTCTGTAGTTTGGAAATAACTTCGCACCGTACCTTTAAGAACAAAAAGATGACTGATCAATTTAGTTTGTGGCTTTCAAGTTCACTCAATATGTTTGTTTTGGTGAGAGCAGTTTACTTGCTACGACGAAGTCACATGTACCGTATTTCATGCTTCAAATTTTATTTTTTCTTTCATTTACAAAATGACATAATAGCAAGCTCTGTACAGCTTTGGTGGAGTTATTTGGTAGAATTATGTGGCTAATTCACTCTCATTTACAGACGTTTACTTAGCCAAATCAAGCATAAACTTCTTAGCACTCGAGGAAGTAGTTATATCTACCAACAAATTGATTTTGTAGCAGGATTCGAACATACACTTACATTGAAGCCTTGCACTGACATTGAATTCTTCTGATCTTATTATTCTGAAGTGCGTTTACGATATAATTGTAAAAGCACATTAGCCGATCTGCAATAGGGTCTCCTTTCATGGTGTGCTTCCTCTCAAATTACGTTTTGTTTCGCTGGAGAAAAATCCTGTCATTGGTAACATTAAATGCAAAGTTTGTAGTTCATGTATGAAATTAAGGATAAGTGTTGTCAAGTTAATATGCCCTTTTGTGAGGTGACTGTGAAATAAATGAGTCTTGTATTTGACGATATACAGTATTGAAATGGATAATGTAATTTGAAGCAGAAAGAACAAACTGTGGAACATGTTGGACCTTCACAATTTCAAAAAGTGTCCGACAGGTGGTCATGGACTGCACCAACTTGCAAAAGAATAATGCTAGCTACCTTGGTATTTGTTTTAAAAGAACTCGTTAAATTAAACAGTCTTGTTTTAAATTAGAGTTCATCATTGTTTCTGAGACACAGAGTAGAGTACGATGATGAATAAGAAGAGTGGAACTGTCAGTTATCGTTATCATTCGCATGGTACAAAAGTGAAGTGGCGTGTGCTTATGATTTAAGATATAAGAATCTTTAATCATGGACAAACCCTAGGTTTAAATTTGGAAATGTGAAATTACTGGTGCCTATGAGCTTTCATAGAAAATATTGCATATCGCCAAACTTTAATATTTTATCGAAAAATGCGAAATGAATAATGTTATTAATTTGCCAAAAATAGTTCTGTATCAGAGAAAAAAAAACTTTGTTTCCAATTGGCGAATGTGAAAGGAAACACGCTTGTGATATTTATCCGGAAACGTTAAAAATGTCATAATGTTAACATAAATGCTTAGTAATTCAAAAAAAATGATGATATTTTACGCATTATCTCATTATTTTGCAAACAAATGAATTATGTATTTACCAGAACAAGTCATGTGAACATTTTCAGAAAAAAAAAACGAATTACAAAGTTATCACATGTTACCAATTAAACATTTTGAAGAGAAACTTTGATTTATGAAATGAGTTTTTCTTAGTTTTGGTTTTTCGTTTTCTTTTCTTGCGTTATGATATTACATATGTTTATTTTAGGGAGTGCACTCTCGACAAGCCCCCTGGCTTTTAGTTGTACTTCCTTTCACTTCTCAGTATTTTGTAATTATGTTAAGTTGAAATTGTTACTGCACTTTAAGTTGAAAAACAAGTAAATGAAATTAAATGAAATGAATTGCGATGTTATTGAAGCTTATCAATACAACACAGTGCAATAAAATGATGAATTGTGCAGTAGTATCAAAAATAATCAGTTCAACGTTTTGCAGAAAAATGACGAATCGCAAAGTTATTGTATCCTATTAATTCATCATTTTGCAGAAAAGTGAAAAATTGAGCAGTTATCAGAAGTTATCAGTTCAACATTTTGCAGAGAAATGTCAAATTACGAAGATGGTGAAGATGAACTATTCACATTTTGCGGAAAAAAATGATGAATTGCGCAGGTATCAGAAGTTATCAATTCAACGTTTTGCAGAAAAATGACGAATTACGAAGATTTGAAGACCCCAGGTATGGCTGTAGGTGGAGAGCAGACGGAAAATTCAGAAATTCTCCCATAGAGGTACATTGCCCTTCCTTAAAGGGACCTTCCAGACATTTTCTAAGTGAAGCGCCACCATCAGTTGGTGAGTAACGTACCAAGAAGAGGGCCCCAGTGGGGTCCAGGGGTCGAAGCCATTAGAAGGTCTTAGGTTATTTACGAAGTTCACTTTCGAATGACATAAGGTGGGCACTTAACAGACCACAACTTTTTCAGTTGTATTCTTACTCCGTATGGCCAGTAGTTGACGGGGGTTTTAAAATAATGCAGAGAGCCCGAGGAAGGAGGAGACAATGTATTATTTTGAGAGTTTCATTTGGTTCTGGAACAATAATTTAAGAATGGAAGATCTACCACTCAAAGTTTGCGCTGGGAAGCTCCCTTTTTAAAATTTTTAGAGATATGAATAATGGAAAAGCTAACAACAGTATCCTCAAGGAGAAGGCTGCTGCCCCCCCCCCTCCTTCTCGCTTAGCGCCTATCCAATATTACCGTTCTGGAAATGACACTCTCCGTGTTTTACAACTTGCATCTAATCAGTCGGTAAATTTACACATATCAATGGTAATAAAAACTTTTCTTTGAAAATTTCCCTGCTGGGTTTTGCCATGGGACAGTAGTGGTTTTAGTGATAATAAAAGAATTCGTAGGAACCTATGACAAGCTAGATGTTCCACAGGAAGTTACCCTGAATCCCCCCCCCCCTCCCGCCGCCGCAAAAAACTCAAAGATGAAAACAGCAATTAGACAGTGTTTGAGACACTTAATTGTAACCTACTTTTTCTTGAGTATTGAATACAGTATTATTCGTTAGATAAAAACCAGTCCTTTCCCCAGGTGCTTTCTCTTTTCACAGATAAGGATATGGAAACCATATCCTGCTCTATGGTTCTTTCTTTCATGTTTCATTTTTGTCGCTGGTCTGGGACAAGTCCCCCTCAACATTTTTATTAGTGTGAAAGAAAAGATTAGGAAGTGACGGTTTAGAAGATTATAGAGTATATGACACTTTAAGTAATAAATGTTTATGTGTACATTTTACAAAGACATAGCCAAGAACATCTGTACTTTAAGTGCCAGGGAAGTAATTTCCTTTGGAGGCTTCATCTTGAAAGCTGTAGCCGGGGAAGATTTTAACCTAGACCTTCGAAGGCACGAAGCCGGAAGCTGGGGATTGAGGGTCCTCCAAGATTAATTGTTCTTAAATTTGACGGCTTTTGCTGTCATTCTGGACCATTTCTTTAGCATACCCTACTTCCCCCAGGTGTTATTTGAAATGCAAATGAAATAGTTTCCTTATGATGATCAAACTTTAGTATAATAACTGTCAGTCAATTCCATAAGGGTGGTGTCAGTTGGTGGGGATAGTGATAAATTGAGATAAGGGCAGGCGGTGCACTATCTGACGATACACTCTGTCTGTCTGTGAACCTCCCACATTTTTAGGAAAGGTTCGAAATCATCATACGTGATTTTATACGAAGGATTTATTGGCTTTTTAAATTTGCTGTGTGAATATTTTTGAAAGTTGGTTCTTATGACCAACCTAGGCCGGTTTCTGCTGTGTTGCTCATATACAAATATGGCGCAGCTTCTTCTGTAGCAAGCCGTCGTTAGCAGCATGGGTTTAAATATTCTCAATTGCTTCTACTAGAGCATTAAGGAAAGTATCGTCTGAAACTAGTCCTTTGCTTTTCCCAGAACTCGTAAACCATGTTTGGCGAGGAAATCTTTTAAATTTTTTGACCTTTTAAAGGCTACGGTTGGTTGTTGGGGAAATAACTTACGTACATGCGAGTTTTGAGTATTATGGTGCCAATTTTTTGTTAAGGCTCGTTTAATACGCATTGGTTTTATATGCAGGGTATAGGTAAGTTTATAAACCAGAGATGACATTTGTGCTTTAGTTTTCTCAGTTAGGTTTTTTTTTTCGGTCAGCGTAATCCACGCAGCTGGTGGCGCTGTCGATTTCTTCTAATAAGTAATTTCTCATAAGTAGTTTCGTTTCTCCAGGAAGTCGCTCTCGTTATTGCACAGGCGAGCGTATCGGAGTACTTCGCCTTTAAAGAAGCCTTTGAAGATGGCTTGGGGGTACGCTGAATTTCGATCTAAATATTGATATGTTTCCGTGGGCTTTGTATAGACCGTTTAGTGTCAAGGAGACCACTTACTCGGAAACGTTCGCCTTTAAATATTTTAAGATCGAGATACGTTACTTCCGTGTTAGAAGCTTCCATTGTGAACTTAAAATGTTCATGTGCTTCACGTAGGTCACTAGATTAGAAAGTTCCTCAAGTGTGCCATTGTACAGTAAGAGGAGGTCGTCTCTACAGTGAAGCCACCTAACAATATTGAAATCTATCGGTATTACGCGATTCTCTAAGTGGTGCATGACGATATCGCAGATTTCAGGGGAGGATTGGCTACCCATTGCGCATCCAATCTTTTGTAGGAAAAACTGGCCGTTAAATTCAAAACAATTCCTTGTTAGGATTAGTTTGACCAGGTTACGCATGGAGAGGGGTGTATATTATTTATATCGTAATAGCTTTGCAGGGCTGCCGCAAACGCTTCTTGTACGACATCCAAGGCTTTCTCTTGTGGAGTGCTTGTGTACATGGAAACTACATCAAGGGTAACGAGTAGGACATTTTCTGGTAAGGGGGTGGCTTTCAGGATTTTAAGAATGTGATTTGTGTCTTTCACATAAGTAGATTGTCTTATAACAATTGAAAGCAGGAAATAATCCACAAATTTGTACCTTTGGAAGGACATATATGACCGGGGTTCGGATCTTGTGGTTATTTGGGTTAAGGTAATTGAAAGTCTCCTCGTCAAACTCCTTGTTGGAAAACATATCTCGGAGGGTCGAACAAACCATGGTTTCAGTATCGGATTTTATATCGCCTCTAATTTTTGGTAGTGATGACATTTTAATTGCCTTTCAAGTTCGGCTTTGTAGTCAGTGCGATTCAAGATAGCTATACCTCTGCCTTTATCAAAAAGTTTCAGAACGATCGTGTGGCCACCTTCCATGTTAACATGCCCATAAGCAGCACCTAGTCGGAAAATAACTGGGTGCACCACGAAGTCCTTGTGGGCCCTACATAGCGAAAACAAGCCCCAGTGGGCCTTATTAAAATTTGGTCACGGTGCTCATGTGGGCTCCACATGGGAGAACTTGTCCATTGAAAATTCACTATAAGCCCACCCCGCCCCTTACTGCCCATCCAATATCGATAAAAAACCGATAAAGCCCACAAGCAATCCATCTGAGCCCAATGTGGGCATGTTGTATTGACATCCCTGAGTATTTTAGAAATACGGACGTTGTTTTGCTAACAGCTAGAGTGTTTTCCGATTACAAGGAGGGCAAAAATTCCAGAACTTGAAGTCTGGGTGATTGCAGGAGGTTTCATACCATGTGATTGAAGAGGGAAGCCCTTCTCACTTTCGAAAGACCGATTGCGCTACGTCCGAAAGAAGGTCCGAAATGTTTCGGAACCAAAATTTGTTATAACGATTTGAAAATTTTGGTTTCACCAGGCAAAGCAATTGCGTCGGTCTTATCCAGTATTTGAATAATAACATTTTTCTGATATTGTAATAAATTTAAAAACTCACCAGATACGAAGTTTACTGAGATCTGAGCATGGGAATTGAACTGCCACCTAGTAAATAATACGTCAGTATATGTAAGCTATGTGACTTGGTCAAGGGCAGCAACCCCATTTGACCTTTTTCATGGTATCTGATATTAATGTTCTTCTTCACTTAACATTGCAAAATTCAGGCTAATCACAATAAGCTATTGATTTGTTTTACAATTTCTCAGTTCTTAATTCCTTTTGCTCATTTTTAAATCATTTTTATCATTTTAAGCTCTGTAAAAAGTGTTGGGGCAAATGCCCACTTGCCTCCCGTAATTCCGTCTATGATGGTTGGCGAGGGATGCATAAGGTTTTGAAACAATTTTGCTCAACTGCCCTGTAAAAAGGAGTTACAATAGCCTACAATTACGTAAAATTATATCAGTGAGTGTCATTGTCATTCATACACTGGGGTCAAGGAGGTATATAAAAGAAATCAAATAAACTTTGACGTATAGAAGCAGGGAGGGATTTGATTTTTGACAGTAAAGGGAGCCAAACCCTGGCGGAATATCAAACGGCGGCAGGCCAGACGCATTGGAGGATGGACGTGCAATGCCCATGAATGGTACTTTTTGCAATACCTTTTTGCAAAAAAGGAGGGACAACGTGTAAACCAACCGCCACAGATAAAAGTGCTCTTCAATTATCAGACCCTGGATGGTTTGTGAGAAAATCTGAACTTTGGGTGATAGGCTTAAATTGAAAATAACATTTAGAGTATGGAATGGAGCTTGTGTTTGGCCACCTTGGCGTGTAACATTAGTTGCACAAACAAGTTTTTCAAGACAAAAATACAGTTCAATACAGTGTTGTTGGTTGTTCATGTAGGGCATAGGACCTGTAGCACGAATTGAGAGGTGGCAGACATTCCAACCCCTTGGTGTCTTCCAGCCGGAACTATTCCAGATTTGGACTCGTCACTCTTGGACATGCATGTATCGCGCAATCTACTAGGTAGATTGAATGATAATTGACTTGAAAATGTTTTAAGCAGACAAGAGAGGATCATTACAAACAATCCAGCAAATCCGATGCCCCGATGAAAGCTCGGTCTGATGGATCCATAAGAAATTCCACGCAAAGCAAACGGAGAATTTAGAAATTTTATTAGCTCAGAGCATTTTGAAAATAGTGGGTTTTTACTGTGCAAATTTTAAAAATGTCAGTAGGCTTTACTGACAGAATGTAAGAAATTTGTGTTTCTGTTGAAGCAAATTGATAATTGGGGTTGTTATTGAAGGATATGTCTTCCTTGAGAGCATTTAAGTAAATTGTTAGGATAACTGATTGCAGTCGAGGATTAGGCTACATGCTTTATTGTACCCCATCAATACTATCAGACCAAAGTGGAAACTTTTCAGACGGGGATGTCATGGCTCTGACTATCCCCCACCTGGCGATACACCTGATAACTTACTTATCTAACTGCAGCATATCATGTATTAAACTTCCATGTGTGGCAGTGTGGAGCTCTTGGATATAGTGCCCAACTTATAATGAAAGATCAACTTGAAACAAGCAAAATAATTAGCCTACCCTACTAGCATTTAAGTCTCAGGTGCTGATAGCAAGGTAAGCTTGAAGCTCCCAATCAGCTTTGAATCAAACCCCTTGTTAGCTTAACAGACCATATTCTGTACGTGAGAGTATCACTTCTGTCCCAGTTACCCCAACTGTCCCTCTTATGGTTGTATAGTAACATTTTTTTTGAAACCGGGTCAATTAGTGGAAAACCGGAATACCTGGAAGACATAGTCCAAACTGGGACAGTCCCGGTCAAACCAGGGTGGTTGGGATCGTTGAAGGGGTAGGGAGATTTTGCAATTTCATATGGGGGTGTCTTAATGGGTACAGTAAAGGGGCAGGGTTCGCAAGATGAAAGGTTCTCTAGACCCAGTACGATTGAAACTTAGTCCTACAAACACTTACCATAATCCTTACCCAAAGTCTAATCCTACCCTAGGCTAATACTAAGCCTATTCCTAAACTTAATTCTGTATGTAACCTGATCCCGAACCCTAACTCTAACCCAAAGTAGATTTTCCTTCAAGGGAATCTTTGGTCTAGCAAACCTTTCCTCTGGCGAGCCATCAATCAAGTAATTATCCCTCCCCTATTCCCCACCCCTAGTAGAGCACTGAATTCCCTATAGCGCCCCAGTCACCTCGAAGTTTTACCTAACTTTGGTCTCAAATTCCTGAGGAATGAAGACACAAATGTTCAGATTCCCTCTATTATAAACCCCAAATTTCCTTTACAAATTTCCAAATTTCTTTAACAATCCGTCAAAATGTTGGGCACATTTGCATGATATTATTGTTTGGGCTTCATATTTCTGGCTCACCTTCCACCCGTTGGGGAGCTTGGCCCCCTGGTATATTCTGCTTGGGAAGAATTAAGTGTTAGGCCATTGATCTAGTCTGCATCACAGACTAGGGCCTAACTGTAGGCCTGTAGCTGGGATCAAGGTCCTGTGCTCTTTTAAACATTGCACCATTCTCAGTAAGTCCATGAGCACAAATCAGGGTGTGACAAATATATGATCCCTCTAACCAGGGGGATAATTTACCTCACACAGGAGTTTGTATTAGTTTAAAAATTACAGAAACCCCTGGATGGGCTAGTTTAAAAAAACAACATGTAGTGTCATATTTACACTTCCTTTTGGGCTAGTACAGAAATGTCCTTTGATTTAGTGTAAAACGTTTGTAAGATGCACTATGAGCTAGCCTAAAACGTTCAGAATTTTTGAGCCCTAACATAAATGTAAAGTGTGGCAAATTAAACATATTACGTGCATAGTCGAATGGTATTGAACGGGCTTGTTTTCCTTTTTTTGTGAAACAGGCTCGTGCAGAAGCTACACAAGGTGTTGATGGGCATGTGACGTGTGATATAGTAGCTTTAGGGGAGGAAGGATGTAGGGAGTGTAAGTGACAGGTCTTTACATGTTGCCTGACAAGGCACTGCACTGAAGGGGTAGAAGGTTGCAAACTATTCTACAGAGGGAGGAGAGAGTTGCATTATAATGTGTCAAGGTAATAGTATTATGTAATTTTTTGAGGGTGGAATTTTAATAATAGATGTTACAACAGAGAGATATAATAAGCAATGTAGACTTTGCTGGTAAGGTTGTACAAAACCATGTAATTGTCATCTGTTCTAGCGAAGTTCACCTAAAGTGTCCATTTCTTACATAAAATAATTTAAATCAGGATGTCTGCATGTGTAACACATTCTTCAATATTACGGCACCACACTGGGTTTGTGACTTTCATGAAGCTGGTATGTCAGTCAAAATGAACAGTGTAACATTTCTCTTTAATTTATGAACATAGAGGATGGCCAGGCTTAACAGTGAATTTCTGACCATAGGAACCCCAATTGTAAGTTAAAGTTTTAATAAAGTGCACACAATTTACAGGGGCCTGTCTTTCCTACATTCATGTACAATACTGTAGCTTAAGAATGCATGTTCAAGATTTCCTGTATTTCTCATTTTGCTCTTTACAGGGGAGTTCATGTTCGTGTTATGACAGCACATGGCACTGAGAAATGGTTGTCCACAGCACTGTGGCAAGCCAAACCAGTCATGCACACACAGCAGCTCATGCATGAAATGGGGCTTATCCAGCTCTGTACTTATCACAGAATGTGCACAAACATGTCTCGTTGCTGGGAATACGGTTTATTATAGAAGGCGAACCCAGGATTTAAAGGGAGTGTAACTCCATAAGGGCAAAAAATGTAAGAAGCCTTGATGAGAGAGGGCGAGGGTCAATGGAAAAACTTGAAATCTAGACACTTAAATGGTATTTGCCCAGCATGTGTACATCAAAATTAAACCTCCTAATACTGCACAGCAGATCTTGGAGAGTCTCAAAAAATCCGGAATCAGAATCCACGCTGAGTACTCTCATGATGGCGCCCGGTGTTTTCACTTTTGAAGTGAAAATATCATGTAATAATGGTCAAGTAATACCCATATTAAACATTTGTATGCTTTACCCTTTCTTGTTTTGTTTTGAACTTTTGATACAAACTTCACAGTAATGTGTTTTAACTGACATGTGTTGTGCAATGCTGCCTCAACATTTTCTGTAAGCTGGATAAAATTAATTTCTTCTGCATGCATTAGTCTGTTTCTGTTATACGCATGGTAGGGCACTGACCACCAACACCAAAAGCCAATTTTCAGCATGAAGATAATTCCAGTTTTACCCCTTAAGCAAGAATTTATTTACCATGTACATGGCTGAAAAAAAATCAGCAATGTGGGAAGCCCCTTTACAGAGCCATTTTTCTATTTGAAAAAAATATGGGCTGGCGATTTGCCTAGTTTTGTACTTGAAAACATGTAAAAATAGTAGAAAATTTGACTTGCCGGAAAATAGATTTTTATGTGGCAACTTCTTGTGATCCCCACCTTTGAACCAAAATTTCCTTGGAACTATTTTGGAAGGGGTGAATCCCCCCCCCCCCCCAGCAGCACAGCATTCTGAGACCTAGTGCCAACACTTGTTGGGAGATACCGATATTTGCTTGAGGGATTAGCACTTAATCATTTTCTACGGTGTATGTCTGCACATCCCAGTGAAAAATGGGACGACAAATTACTGCCTTTGTACGATTTCGTCCAAAATCGTCCTGCCGTTAAAAATAGTCAGTGATAGTTATACATTCCAGTATTGCTGCCTGAGCTATTCCATTGTAGAATAGGATTTGTAATAGCCTTCAAAGTTTCTTCCTGGTATTAAGGAAACAACCTAAGTATCTTGTCCTTCAACTGTAGGTGGCAATATTTGAGGTAGAAAATCCCCATTTCAAGGTGAAATAGCCTGCTGATTGCGCATCAAAGCATTTTTTCTTACCCTTGACAAACCTTCCAACAGCAGTGGGTTTTTACCAAAATCGTTTAAAAGGCGTAGGACGAAACTGGAAGACGAAACAACGTCGTCCAAAATCTTCCAAAATCGTTCCATTTTTCACTGGGATGAGAACAGTAACTGTGCGAGTTTTCTTTTGTTTCTTTTTTTCAACCTAGGTTGCATAATTATGCCAAGATTATGACTACAAGGGATCTCAATGCAGCTTTGTCAGATACAGCCAATGCACCTCTTAAACCTCTGCACAGTCTACAGTGCTGGAAAGGGAGCAAAATGCTGCTGCTAGTGAGCCAGCAGTGTGAACACCATACTGGAAGTGTAACATGTGTACCACAGTAACGGTCATTTAAAAACAATCGTCATAGTGCCAAACAAAACTGGACCACATGTCTAAGACATTCAGAGATACTTGTATAAGACCAGCTTGCCATTGAAGAGAAGGCAAGAAACTGCATCTTTGATATGCAGTGTAGGCATTAATGGCAATATTATTGCACACTACTTAAACATTTATAAAAAAGCTTTTTCAATTAATCGTAAAACTCAGTTTTTTGCTTCCCAATTTTTATCCATACCAATATTTTTGAATTTCCCTTTTTCTGCCCATCTTGCCTCTACAAGAATCCTAAAATACAAAGATGACCAATATAGAAGGCAGTGGTTAGCAGGCTTTTCCTGTGTTGATCTGCTGTTCTAACTAAAATTATATGTTAAGGTAGTGTTGGGATAGAAAATAAAATGTCGGCTCCTCCTTGTCCTTGCTTTTGGGAGAAGTTTAAGATAGACGGTACAATCTGTACAGAAAGTTTTCACATCTGGATAAAACTCACTGGACTAATGTACTGTAGCTACAGTAATGTTTAGAGCAACTAGCTGAGTGGGAGTACTGTAAATGTAATCATGTTAAAAAAAAAATAAAGGGTGTATTCTGTATAGATGAATTAATAACTTTAAAATATTTTGACTCGTAGTATAAAACATTCATTCAGAAATTCGGATTCCAGGGACCGCATGTATAGAAAATAAGTGAGAGGCAATTGCATTTGCGGAGGGTAAAAGAAGTTCAAAAGGTAAGAGAGGCGCCATTTTTAATGAACCAGTACTGGAATTAGTGTTGTAATAGTTTAACCCTTCTCTTGAGGCAAACAGCGGCAGACAACACAGATTGTTGCAAAACTTCTTATTCTATATCCCAATTCTGACTATTGTGAGGGAATAATGAGCATGCAGGCCCCTCCCCTCTCAAATGGGGAAAAAGTTGCTAAAAGTGGTCCAGTACATTTATGCTTCCAATACTTCCAATATACAATACATCGACTTTCATTACAGTAGGTGGGGATTCGGGGACATACCTCCCCCAAACTCTTGAAGGTTGAAGACAACAGCTGCACACACTTTTGCCCACTGAGATAACCCATATTTTCAAGGAAAACTGAAGAAATTCCACAATTTGGGTTTCCGTAATTTTATGCCCATTCCCATTTGAGAGTCGGAATTCTTTCTGTGTACTAACACAGCACTAAACTGCCCATATCATGAAGATGCGAACATTTTGTATGATACCTATAGAGATATTACGGCTCAAAAATGCCCCTAAGCCCATATTTTCAAAACTGAAAATTGCAGAATTTTAGTTTCGGTAATTTCATGCGCATTCCCATTTGCAAGTTTATATTCTTTCTGTGTATTAATGAGGTACTAAGCTGCAGATTTCAGGTAGAAGAGAGTATCTTGTATGATACTTACAGAGATATTACAGCTCAAAAGTGCCCTTAAAAACCCCACATTTTTCAACTGAAGGAAAAATAAACAAAATCGCAATATTTGAGTTTCCTTAATTTCATGCCCATTCTGATGTAAGAGTCGAAATTCTTTCTCTTTAGTACTGTGCCATAAGCCTGCCCATATCTTGAAAATGGGAGCATCTTATGACACAGTATCAGAGATATTACTGCTCAATAATGCCCCTTTACCCATATTTTTTACTAAAGAATGAATAAATTTCAATAGTTGGGTTTCCTTTGTTCAATATTCCGTTTTCATCTACCAGTGAATTTTTTTCTGTGTACTACTGAGGCACTTGAGTATCAATTTTGTGAAGACGGAAGATCTTGTATGGCTCTCAAAGAGATCATCCTTGTTTAAACTTGTCTTGCAGTGCCAAAACTTGTATAATTTTTTAAATGAAAAATGAAAATATTTATGTTTTAGCTGTTTAGGGTCTACGCCAATGGAAGATTAGGCTACTTTTAAATTTTTCAAAATTGATGCGTGTTTTATCAATCTACTTTGCTTTAAAAGCAAAGAGATCAATACGTCTAGTTATTCAATTGAAAGAAATATTGGGCATAAAAATTATCCCAGAGGCCAAAATTTTCCCACGAAAAACAAATACATTGCAAATTTTCAGTACCACTCATTTCAAGAAGTTTTGAATCTGGGAGTCCAAATTTTCTCCACGTACTGCCTGGTTATAGGACTATCCATTACCAAAAGTTAAGTTGGTTGAAATACACACTTTAGGAGAAGCTGGTACTCAAATTTGTCCGAGGCGCTACAATTGCCAACATTGTCGGGTTTTGGTGAAAAGAGACATATTCGACAGGTCACTTTAACAGAACGGATCAATATTTTGGGTAAAACTTTCAGTATATTGTAGGAGACTGTGTTTATTTTACCACTTACACTTAAAACCTATGGTCAAAATTGACCATTAGTTAGTCAACTATGCACCGATTTAAATATGGTCAAATTTTTGACAATATTTAAATTAATATGACCATTGGTTGGTCAACTATGCACCGATTTAAATATGGTCAAATTTTTGAACTAACTATGGTCAAAAGTTACGACTTAATGGTGAAATCTGACATGGTGTTTCTAAAGTGTATACTCCTTAAAAATTTAGACCCTAAATATTGGTGCAAAAGAACTTTTTTGAGCTAAACCAGCCAAAATGATCAAAATAGCGGCTATTTTTAATTGGATGGCTACCCCCCCCCCTTGCACATGAAAAAATGGAGCATATACTTTTCTGGTTGTATGATGTTTACTCCACATCTTATCAAAGTTTTACCAAATATAGCAAAAGATATATATATATATATATATATATATATATATATATATATATATATATATATATATATATATATATATATATATATATATATATAACGCTGGATCCCACCTTAGGTCGACATCGTCTAAAAAGCTACCTTAGGTCGACATTCACATATTTGAATATAACTCTACGTGTGGTCATTGGAAAATTCATGCAAAAATACCACGATACACTTAAACAGCGCCCGGAACAATATATATATGGTATCTTCAATATGTGCGGCGTATGCACAAGTTTTAATTAAATATTAAATTTATTAAAATGTATTTGGCAACAATTTTGTGTCCCCCTAAGGTACACTTTTAGACGACGCTGATATAACACCCATTTTTTCACGTTCAAATATATATACCATGCGTTGTAAGTACGATGCCAGTATAAAGACACAATAGAGTAGGGGTCATAAGGATACTATACATGGCATTACATTACTAAGAATATGTTCAGAAAGGGGTGTAATAGGTCGACACGAATTTGTCGACCTAACGTAAATGTCGACCTAAGGTACATTTTTAGACGATGGAATGTCCACCAAAGGTGGGATCCAGGTATATATATATATATATATATATATATATATATATATATATATATATATATTATATATATATGTATATATATATATATATATATATATATATATATATATATATATATATATATAATATATATATATATATATATAACACAACAAACCAAAACGTCCCTGACGAACAGCTTGTTTCGGTATAAGTCACTTTAGGAAGGTTTTCTTGGAGAAAGTCATGTTGTATACACGAAAGACATTATTCTGCTGGATTACCACAGTGTAGAAAAAAGTTGAAATCAATATTCAACTTTAGATTTTCTGTAGAAAGATTTGGACTACAAGGGAAAAAGAAATCTCATCCTTAAACAGTGCAGTGGAGTTAGGGGAGTATAGAGCATGACAATGAACACAGGGGGATCACGGGGGGGGGGAGGTGGGGGCTCTTGCTCCCCCTCCACTCTTTTCCAGAGCTTAAAAACTAAAAAAAAAATGAGCAAAAGTAAGCGAGACCACAGAAATTATCAGAGAATTTTCAATAGCCTATTATGATTATATTTTGCAAAGTTTATGGAAGAAAATATTAATATCAAAAACCATAAAATTGCTAGAAAATGTTTTCTCGGCTCACTTTGCGCGCACTTCCAGAGAAGACTGACTAAATAGTTGAAAATTTTGTCTGGCACCGCAAAATTTCTTTCGTCCTACCCGGCACACGATTATTTTTGAAACTCTGAAATAAGGGTCACTGAAATTACTAATGTACGTGATAAAATTCACCATGGTCCTTGCAAACAAAGTCCCAAACCCTACCCATGTATAGGGAACCGCAAGTTTTGATAAAAAATTGACGTGCTTTCCATGAACCTTATATAAATCGATGTCTCATTCGTACTGCTGTACTGCTGTGACTAGGAAAACTTTGGTGGAATTGCCTCGTTATTACCCTTACAAAAAAAAAATTGTGTGGAAAAAGTTCCAATACCACACTGGACAAACCGTGTCATACTGTGTAAAACTACGGTTGGGTGTGAAAAATAGTGAATTTTATGTGATTTTTTGTAGGGCAATGTGTGATTTTAATAAAGATTTGACCCACTTTTTAAGGTGCCATGCTTTTACTTGCATTACCGCAGTTTGCCGCATGTGAACAAGAGTGAAGAACCAAAATTCATTTTTACAAAGGCAATCATGTGGCAAAGTGGGGTAAAGTAGAATATTGTGTGTCAAATTGGTTCCAATCTCACATGTGTCACCACTCATTACCTCACTTTTCCAGTTATGTATTTCCCTATGCCCTGCCACATGTGATTATGCATGTTCACATGTGGCATGCTCCACATTTTTTGTAAGGGTACTTCCTTATACGGAAGCTTGACTGAATTTTCCTTTCCCAATCCCTCGCTAAATCCCTCGCTATTCAATTTCTTCACCAACAACCACCATCCTCAGCAAATTGACTGACGGTCACTTTCTTAAATTTGGTATCATCATATGAAAATTATTCCATTAGCATTTCAAACTACACCTAGGAGAAGCAGGATTACTCAAAAATGCTCCAGAATGGCCGCAAAAGCCGTCAAATTCATGGAGAATTTCTCGGGGAGGACTATAGGTTCCCATATCCTGCTCTATGGAAAGAACCCTCTCCTTGAGAATACTTTTCTTTCTTAGCATTTCTATTACTCATATTACTAAAAAGTATAAAAAATGCGATTTTTTTTCAGCGTGCTTCCCGTGCACTCATTCTGAATACTAGAGCTCCCATTCTTAAAATAATTGTTCCAAAGCCCCTGAAGACTCTCAAAATTATCCAGTCTCCCCTACTTTCTCAAGCCCTCAGCATTGCCAGTCCCATATGACTGTCAGTCTTATGGAGTAAGAATATCATTGGAATTATGTCATTTAAAGTTGAAGCTAAAATACATCATTTAATGCCCACAATTTTTTAAATACCCTAGAGCTTCTAGGGGCTTCTCCCCCAGAACCCCCCACCGGGGCTCTGCCCCTGGACCTAGCCAGGCCCCTGGACCCCACTTCATTTGGGGGAGCACTTTGCGCTCCCGTCGCGCCTTCGGCGCCGTTTGACTGTACACCCGGCTTCCCCCCACTTTGGGTGAGGTACAGGGTGGGTATAGGGTGGGTACGGGGTGGGTACAGGGCGGGGTACAGGGTGGGGTACAGGTTTGGGGTACAGGGGTGGGTAGGTTGTCTGCTTGAAATGTAGTATTCGTCCATGGCTAGCATGCATGGCACAGCAAGGTGGTTTCAAATATTCTTGCCATACAAAAGTGAATGCAGCTGTGCCTGCTCTGTTAATCAAAATATAAAATTATAATGAAACTGGCAAAGGGTAAAGACAGTGTAGAAAAGCAGCCTCAAGATTCTTTTGTATTGAATATTGTAATGATTGAATAGTAAATTACATTCTATGATTCATGACAATCACCTTAGTGGGGCAGGGAAGAACTATTGTTCTTTAGGGAAGGAAAGGTGAAAAATCTAGTAAGAACTAGCTGTGCAGAAATATACTTTGAAGTGAGGCAAGTGATTAGCAAAGGTTTTTCGTGCGAATAGCACTAGAAGTTTTTATCGTAAAATTTATAAAAAAATAAATTGTTTTGCTTCTGTGTAAAGATTTCTACACACGTTCTCAACCACCTTACTCAACCACCTCATGCCTAAGTTAAAGCTGTTTATGTGCAACTCGTTATTGACTTGTCTTAAGTTAACAAATTTATGGCCCACCAACCCCAATAGTAATTTAGTAAGTAATAAAAGCATGCATATCCAACAACAAATTCACCCTTACATTTTGTCCCACAATTGTGAGTGACAAACAGGCACCACTCAATAAAACTTAATATGTTCCCCCTGCCACTATACTTTCACCTAGGTTAGAAATGAGTGCTGTGACAAAGTTTACTGAGATATGGAACCATGGATGTCTCACAAGAAAAGCCAGGGTTTGTATTCCACCATGCCTTCTCTACACTGGGGAAGGCTGGCTGGTTATCTGGGAAATTTTCCAGTTTTGTCCAGCACCCTTAGTGTGTTTGCTTCATCGAGGGGTCACTAGACCGAAATCCAAACTCTAAACTTCATCCTTACCCTTATTATATTCCTTATGCAAGCCCTAACCTTACCAACGACTACTCCTTAGCCTTTTCCTAAGGCTTATCTTTTATCTAACCACAGCACTAGACCTCCACTCTTAACCCAAAGTAGATTTTTGTTCAAGCGGAATTTCGGTCCAGCGAACCTTCGTTTTAGAGAACCTTTGGTCTAGAGGGTAACCCCCTTCGGTCTAGTGAACCTTCAATCTAGTGAACCGCCTTCGGTCTAATGGGTATATATTCCCGTTGTTGGGGCTTGCAATTGCTGCCCTCTTCCTCGTCTTGAGCCTGTTCCCCATCCCCTATCATCCGCTGGGCAAATCCCGTCACTGACTGACACAAAGTTGTGTTTCGGTGGACTAGCCAGAAAAGGCAGAGCCAATTTGGTGGTGGGGCCAACTTCTAAACGGCTTAATACGTTATATGGGTATGACACTGGCACTTCTTAATGTCCCTTCCTTTTCCAAACAGAGATGAAGTTTTTGAATTTGATTGGCTGTACCACGTGATATGATGCATTCAAGCAACCCTTAGCCTGCTGTAAGCAGACTATTGTTGAGTTTCATCAGCTACAAATGCAATTCTTAATATTTGCTTACCACTAATGTTAACGTACAGTATACAGACGAAGTTTAATACAATACAATAGCCTGCCAACTTTCTAGCCAATCTCATTCCCGAGACAAAAATAACTTCATGATAATTAATGCACACGTCATCAGCGTTGGTAAGGGGTGGAGTCAACATGTGCGACCGGTTGCTTCGCTACAACAGAAAACTCTTTTCACCTGTACACACGTCATGCAGTGCAGTGCGGCTGTGTAGTATTGACTAACTGTTTTGCGTGTTCCCCATTTTTGCGCGTTCGATACGGAAAAAACAACTTAGCCCTGGGCAATCTCGACGTTCCCTCTGTTTTGTGTTTTGGGAGGACTGCATTTGATTCGATTAGTGATGGATCAATCATGAAGACCGTACACAGGTTCAGGACATCGTAACGTTAACTTCTCCTTGTCTATTTATACAAGAGTTCCAGCCTCGCCATTTTCCTTCAGAGAAATGACCCTGACACGGTGTGTCCCACGAAGGCCTGACAAGTAACGAGAAATCAGTGAGCTAAGAAAGGAAAGGAGGTGGTGCCACCATCTGACGTCACGTGACAGCCGTCGAACTGCACATTTTTATGAAACGCCCCAGTCTGTATATATGTGACTCATACGAAAGAGATGAAGGCTTTATAAAATTTGCCGGGAGTTGTAAGACAAATTAACTCCACTATAGTTCTTTACCACTGGTGGAGTTTCAAATGTTTTATTAGCTGGGTTAAGAAAATTAGTTTGATTCTTATGATCAAGCTAGACCGGTTTCTGCTCTCATGCGTTATTATAGCGGAGCTTCATCAGTAGCAACCTTTAAAAGGGATATTCAAAAAATTTTAATATCATTGTCTCGCTCGATCACCTTTAATAAGGCGTCGAGAAAAGTATCATCACAAAGTATTTTACAAAACTTTGAGTTGTTCTCACAAGTGATCTCATTTTTAAGATCTCTAAGATTTTTGCCATTTTACAGGCAGTTATCGGGGTATTTGAAAATAGTTTTGTCAATTACTTATGTTAGGGAGCATCTCCTTTTCTACCCGGTAACAGTCCCTAGGCAACTACTCTACCCATTGTACTCCTTCTGAATATTCTTAACAGTTCAGTGACCACAAGTAGTTCACTGAGCAAGTTAATCAGGCAGCCTTCATAGCAACCAGCTGTGAGTGACAGGAAGTCATGAATAGCAGCTTAGCAGCACACTTGGCAAGCTCTTATGAATGGCCTATTGTTAGCATTGGTGACCAGTTTATCTGCTCAAAATCACACAGCACAAAGCTCCTCCCACTCTGCATAAAGCTCCAGCACAGCTGTGGAGCTCATTTCACGCTGTACGCACACAGTTAAAAGTGGCCATTGCGCCCTAGTCTGGGGACTGCTGCTAGGAAGAAAAGGAGATGCTCCCTTAGGAAGTTACGTGCGAGTACTTATTTCAAGCATTTTATATGCATCGTTCCAACATGTGAGATATAGGTCATTTTTAGCTCAGCTGAAAGCTTTCAGCTGAGCTATTGCTGTCGTGCACGGCAAACGTCATTCACCATAACATTTGCGTTTAAGTGCCTGACATTTCGCTGTTTTTCGTTGGATTTGCCTGAAATTTAGTAGAGATTTTAGCGAAAGTGATATCTGTATGCTGCGACTCTTTTCGATTAATTTGACCGCTATTTGACCTCGGGAGGGGGCTTTGTTTGAAAACATAAAATTCCCTACTTGTCCTTCAGTTTTGCACCAATCTTAATAATATGTTTCATATAGATAGTTCAATTTGTGCTGAACAAAAGTTAATTTTTTTTTTCGTTTCTGCAATTATTAAAAATTTTTAAAAGCAAACCCTCGATTTGAGTGACCCAGTCACTCAGCTTATGGGAAAGGGTTTTAAGCACGAGACGTCCTGTACATTTATATATGTTCAGTACACTTTTGTACCTCTGTTTCGTTGTACAGTCTCTCAATGATAACAACTGGGATTCTCGATGTAGGCCTATTCCCGAACATGAGGACTTCGCCAGAATTTGTTTCAAAAAGTGCTGTTTTCATGCCTTTAATCGTGTGGAAGTGTTTACGCAAAGTGCAGTGTATCGATTTTTGAATACCGTACGTGGGCTACCCCACTATGTCAGACTATGTTTGCTCAGCTCTTTGCTTTCCAAACCAGGGATATGACATGAATAAGGAATATACCGTAGAGCCTAATATGGAGACGATACGTGAACATGTGGCTCTGATCTCATTCAGGCGTTTGAATAATAGACTAGTAGCTAAATTGGTTGGATGGTTAGGCCTACTCGAAAAGAAATACCGGACGTTTGAAAGTTGAGAAAGTTCTTGCGAATATGTGGCCTTGTGCGAAACAGTGGTATAAGATAGGCCTACACATTTTTGTGTTGAGACAGAAACAAGTATTCTATTTAGCCTGATGTCTGAATGTACATTTTAGGAGTTTGCCTTAAAGTTTAAAGAGAATATATCCAGTCTCCTCAAGTTTCAAGTTATTTGTGAACATTACCTTAATCTTTCAAATCTTCATGTATCTCCTTTACAAAATTTTTGCTTAAAAATTTGTTAGCCCCTTAAAAATTTGTTAGCCCCTGGAAGCCATTTCGCCCCCATTCAGTACCTTGTCAGGCTACGAGCCTGGTGCAGTCACATGGGCGTCGACACTGCAGGAACCGCCCAGTCTTGTTCTCCGTTGCCGAAAGTCCCACCAAGTTGTTAAGGGGAAGCCATGGGGGATGACATTTCAATAGCCTTAGACTTAGTATAAGTGTGCATATTTTCCCATGCTCTCTACGAACTGTAGTTACCCTCCGGCCTGTTGCGACACATTCACCGGTCCTAAAATTATCCCTTTATATTGAGTAATTGAGAAGTTTTGGTTTTTCCAAATCATAGTGGCAACACGTATTTGAACTTTTGTCCCTGGACAAGTTCAATGAATATCTTTGGGGCAAAACATCCCTTTTAAGACCTTTAACCATTTGTAAAATTTCTTCATCGGAAGTTACTATCTGGTTCTAATTATGAAAAACAAATGAGGTCTACAAAGCAGCGTACTCGTAAACATTCATTGTTTGTAGAACAGGCGCGGATCCAGACATTTCGAAAAGGGGGGGGGGGCTTAAAGCCCCCTTGAATATTCTCCTAGATTAACATTATGCTAATTTTCGCGTATTTGTTAATTGTTGATGTGGCGAAAAGGGGGGGGGGCTGACCCCGAGGAAGCCCCCCCCCTTGGATCCGCGCCTGAGTATACTAACATCTGTGCAGTATATAGGTGACTTTGTGTACCACATTTAGTCTTTAAGAGACTTCTGGGGTTCAATACATATTTCATTGCATTCAGTTTATATTTGTCTCTTTGTTTTCTGAAGTACGTATGAACAACATGAGTTACAGACCCAACCAAAATATTGACTGCAGACTTTTAGGTCAACAGGAAAAACTGAGCTTCGGCAGCATTGTTGCGCTTGTTTAGAAGCGGGGTGGCAATCCATCTGCTGTTTCCATAGTTTATAGAGCGCTTTCTTCTTTGAGAGTTAAGGTGGCAGTACTATTCAGTTACGCGGGTCTTGGTAGTAGGTAGTTTTCTGTGGATTTATTAAAGACGTTAGAGTCTAGGATACCACGAAAAAGTTCCCCTTCATTGATTTCAAGATCTAAAATTGTTGACTTATTAAAAATAAGCAACGAAAGCTATGTGATTTGCCAGCAAGTTCAGAATCCCGCTTGATTGATTGTGCGCTAACTTTAGTGACTGAGTCAGGTTCAGCAGAACTAATTGAAAAACCTTTGATTTATATTTTAAGCACGAGGACACGTTTTCTCAATTTTTATTTGTTCTCTTAGGAACGTGAAAATACTGAGTCTGGGAGGCTTCTCCTCTAAAATTAAGTATACCATACCACAACGCATTTTTTCTCTCCTTGACATTTATTTGCCTCAGAGGTTGTAGATGTACTTGAGGGGATCTTTCGCCTTTAAGGTTCTGGGCATGTAGACGACTAAACAAGTCTTAAATTTCCTTTGGCGGGTATGAGATCTTTAAACACTCACCGTAGCTTCAAATGCGTATAATCGCAGGGTTACCATAACTTTTGCACGTTGGCTTCTTCAACATAACAGTGTTTTGCTGACGGGGTGGAAGACAAAGTGTCCAGTGTAGGACAGGAGATGTAAGCTACAAGGCTCGGAGGTTGTAGTGTTTATGAGAGGATGGTTAAGTCATTTGTGTGTGAATGCTGAGTTACCAATACGTTTTTATACGCGGGATTCTTTGTCAAATAGGTCTTTTAAGACTGGGGTCGAAGGAATCTCTGTGATGATATTGTACTTTCTGAGACAAAGAGTGAAGATGCATTACAACACTTCAAGCTCAAACGCCCTTTTCTGGGTGTAAAAGAGAATGTTAGACGCTGATTGGCCTGTTTGATTGCATTTGGATCTTCGCGAGTCTGATTGGTCGGCTGGATTGCAATGCAAGGAGATCTCACACCGAGTGTGTAAGTTTTCATGGTTCTTTTGGACTTTAAGATGATTTAATGTCTACCAAAATGGTGAGAGAGTAGTTGAAAGTTTTCTCCTTATGTGAGCGTCAGAGATTCCACGAGAGAATTCTCGGTGTATCTAACCCACGTCCCATTTTCCGAAGAAAAGGGAAGCAAAAATCAAGGAAGGAAGGGTAGGTGGTACCCCCCATCTGACGTCACGTGACAGCCGTCGAACGGCACATTCACCACCATGACCTACACAGGCATGACAGGGGGTTTGTTTAAGTTAAGGTACAATAACCACCTGAAATCATTCCGCCACTAAAAATATAAGAATGAAAACCAGTTGTAAAAACACATTTGTAATCTTACACCGTCAAACTCAACGTAAGACATAAAGTGGTCTATCTTATCGGTATGCATCACACGCCAAGCTTCATGGAATCAATGCTCACTGTGCATTCAGGAAAAGCTTTGTATTCTATCCATGAAAAGAAAGTGCAACTCGCTCAACTCCCGTTCAGAGCTAATCTCCGCTTGCAGGCAAAATAAAATCAAACCCGGTGGGCCATAACATCGTAGGCTCGCTGTAGAAAGGCTCTTTCATTCCCAGCCATCTATATAGGCCTATATTATATTATATATATATATATATATATATATATATATATATATATATATATATTATATATATATATATATATATATATATAAAACACTAAATTAAACATTTGGGAGACATTGGGATAAAATCCTTTATTAGGGAGACAATCGGTTATATTCATAAAGTTTAATATATTTCCAAATCTAAGCATACAAATATTCATACAAAAATACCAATAATTCTTAACGAATGCCTTTAACTTATGGCATGTTTGTTTTAACTGTATCTTTTACACACAAGGTTTAATTAAATAAACAATATATTATAAAGTATTTCGCAATAATTATTTGTCTCCCTATAATACATATAAATTACATGCAACACATGACACACCTGTATTTCTATGGTAAATAATAGCACCTATGATGTATTTATGCAGCTTACACAGTAGCATAATAAAGAGGGCGCTAATACGCTACCATAGAAATAAAAATCTTTTAGAAAGAATGTAGAGAAGGGGTTTAAATAATGGTGCAAAGGATTAGGGAGACATGAATTTGTCTCCATAGTGAAAATGTCTCCTTAATATACCAATTATAACTGCAATTTGTCTCCCTAATAGGTTATTAATAGACATATATATATATATATATATAATATATATAATATATATATATATATATATATATATATATATATATATATATATATATATATATATATATATATATATATTCGCACCAAACGTATTTACTCCGACCCAACTCTGACTGCGACCGTTCCATTTCTTCTCTTACCGGATACTTTCTTTCGTGCGGCTACCCTATCCGTAATATTAAACAAGGTATACGTAAGCCGCTTTAATCAATCGCCATGACCTTCTGACCTATAAAAACAAGACCTCAAACAAACGTATCCCCCTTGTATTTGATTTTCACGCCCTTATCCCCAGTCTTGCTCGTACCTTTAAACAATCCTTTGCATCCCTTAAGGACGACCCAACCTTTTCTGACCTTTTTGCTGATCCCCCTCTCCTTGCGCTACGCCAGCCCCCAAATCTTAGGAGACTAATCGCTCAGTCCAAATTACCGACCTCTGACCAGGCCACTAGGGGTAATACATGTTGCAACAAGCAAAGCTGCCAAATATGCAAACATATCAACACGGGAGAGCGGGTCACCATCCCTACCATAAAATTTCCGTTAAAACCCCCCAACCTTAAGTGCGATTCTTGTAATGTTGTTTACATTTTTCATTGTAATCTGTGTAAACACGGACTCTATGTTGGAGAAACCGGGACTTCCTTCCGTCCTAGGTTTAATAAGCACAAAAAGTCTATTCGAGACAATGCTATTGGATTCCCAGTAGCAGAACACTTCAATCTCCCCGGTCATGCCCTTGATAATCTAAAAGTAACTCTCACAGCTGGCAACTTTGTTTGCACAGAAAACCGTAAACGTACGGAACTAATTTGGATAATGAAGCTTCAATCACATCTCACTGGACTTAACAAAGACTTCGGTCTTCTTAGTCAATACACCTTTCATTTAACACTTTAATCCTATTATGTTTGTTTATCTAACTTCCAGCGCATTGTCTGTTGCTTGTTATTTTCTTGATTAAGTTACTCACTCCGTTGTAAGATTTCGCTGAAGAAGGTTCCAGGGGGACCGAAAATTTCGAAATATAATTACAGATTCGTACTCCTGTAATCAACCAGTAGGATTCTCTTTATTGCATTCATTCTCATATTCTATTTTAATCTTGGAGTATACGCGGAACGGAACTTAACTATTCTATATATATATATATATACATATATATATATATATATATATATATATATATCTATATATATATATATATATATATATATATATATATATATATATATATATATATATATCTATAAATATATATATATATATATATATATATATTTATATATATATATAACGCTAATTCCCACCTTAAGGGTAAATTGTTATATCTGCTTGTACATAGGGCGAAAAAAAGATAATAAAATACATAAGAAATAAATTCGCCCTAACGTCTAAAAATATAATTAACGTTATTTCAATGGGCAGCCATCCGTTCGTGTTAACAGCTAGGTGTCCGTAAATTTGACAACTTTGAAGTAATGGCATCTAGTTTGTAAATCTAAGAGGGCGCCCTTGTAAGTTTACGTATTCCTATAGAAAAAGTGTGTGGAAACGTTAGGGCGAAACTTATATTTCACCCGAAAATTTTTTTCCCCTTAAGGTCGACTTTTCAACAACAACTTTCCCCCTAAGTGCCGAATTAGAGAAATATATATATATATATATATATATATATATATATATATATATATATTAATACAGGTATCCGTGTGTTGGTAGTAAAAATAGAGGAAATAGACAAATAAAATCCACAGACGTAATGCCTTTATTACCAACTTCATTGTAAATCAAAGATAACGAAATTTTCGAAGCCCTGCTTCTTCTTCAGCGTTATTAAGCTTAGTGACTAGATGCAAAAACAGTCAAGTTCAATGCAAACAGGAGAATGTACCCAAGTGTGAAAACTCCTTATTCAGTCCTTTGTTGCGACTATCGACCTTACGGATTAGTTTAAGTTCATGAGCTTTTCGCTCTGAATCGGTTTTGAAGTTTCCTTTAATGATACACACTTTTAGGTCAATAAGGCTGTGGGATGGCAAATTAAAATGGACGGCAACCGGGTGGGCCTTAGAGTTACTACGTATGGTTTGTTAATGGTTATTAAAACGAAGACGGAAGGGGGTTTTTGTCTCCCCTATGTAGTTGCCCTGAGAGCACTTATTGCAGAAAAGGAGATACACTACGTTGGCAGAATCACATTTGAAAGGACCGGGATATAGGCTGATTTGTGTCCCCGGGGGGGGGGGGGTAACTACACTATCCGTGACTATATGTTTACAAATTTGGCACCGTGGTACATTGCAGGGTTTATTGCCAGATGGTATCTGAGCTAATGGGGGTAGGCGGCTTGTGACCAAGAGAGATCTGAGCGAGGGGGGTTGCTTTAGTGCTAACACTGTAGGGGAATTGAAACAAGGTGATTCAGGGTCAACTTGCTTGAGAGACGACCAGAGGACTTTAAAGTGTTTGAACAATTGTTTACATTGTGGGAAATAGGTCGTGACAAATGGGACACGGTCATCGCTTTGGGGGCGTTTATGCTGCAGGAGCTGCCTGCGGGAGAATTTGTTGGTTTTGTTAATACTGTTATTGATCAATCGAAGAGGATAGCCGCGATCTAAAAATTGTTGCTTCAGGCTAAGTAATTTCAAACGAAAATCAGCTTCATCAGAGCAGATACGTTTGTATCTAAGAGCCTGGCTGTATATAACCGATTGCTTAGTGTGAGGGGGATGGAAACTACGAAAATGCATATATGAATGTCTGTCAGTAGGTTTGGAGTAGATCGAAGTTTTGATCAAAGAATTATCAATGGTGACTAGGACATCGAGAAAAGGTAGGGAACTACGGGAGTAATTGGAAGTAAATTTAATGGAAGGATGGGTAGAGTTTAAGCTGCTGATAAAGGAAATCAATTCATTTTCCCCGTGTTCCCACAACATAAAAATATCATCAATAAACCTTAGATACAATAAGGGCTTGCGAGCGTGTTCCCTCAAGAAATCTTCCTCCAAAGCCGCCATGACCAGAGTGGCATAGGCCGGGGCCATTTTGGTTCCCATGGCGGTTCCGTTCACTTGAACGAAGTGTTTGTCATCAAAAGTGAAGTTGTTGTGTGTTAATACAAATTTCATCAGGGAACAGAGATTACTGACCGTGGGTTTGGGGACGTTATCAATTAAGAGAAAACGCTCGCACGCCTTAATACCGTCGTCATGCGGTATATTTGTATATAAAGCTGTAACATCAAGGGTTACCAATAAACAGTTACTGGGTAGAGAATCTAAATCGATGACCGTGTCCCATTTGTCACGACCTATTTCCCACAATGTAAACAATTGTTCAAACACTTTAAAGTCCTCTGGTCGTCTCTCAAGCAAGTTGACCCTGAATCACCTTGTTTCAATTCCCCTCCAGTGTTAGCACTAAAGCAACCCCCCTCGCTCAGATCTCTCTTGGTCACAAGCCGCCTACCCCCATTAGCTCAGATACCATCTGGCAATAAACCCTGCAATGTACCACGGTGCCAAATTTGTAAACATATAGTCACGGATAGTGTAGTTACCCCCCCCCCCCCCGGGGACACAAATCAGCCTATATCCCGGTCCTTTCAAATGTGATTCTGCCAACGTAGTGTATCTCCTTTTCTGCAATAAGTGCTCTCAGGGCAACTACATAGGGGAGACAAAAAACCCCTTCCGTCTTCGTTTTAATAACCATTAACAAACCATACGTAGTAACTCTAAGGCCCACCCGGTTGCCGTCCATTTTAATTTGCCATCCCACAGCCTTATTGACCTAAAAGTGTGTATCATTAAAGGAAACTTCAAAACCGATTCAGAGCGAAAAGCTCATGAACTTAAACTAATCCGTAAGGTCGATAGTCGCAACAAAGGACTGAATAAGGAGTTTTCACACTTGGGTACATTCTCCTGTTTGCATTGAACTTGACTGTTTTTGCATCTAGTCACTAAGCTTAATAACGCTGAAGAAGAAGCAGGGCTTCGAAAATTTCGTTATCTTTGATTTACAATGAAGTTGGTAATAAAGGCATTACGTCTGTGGATTTTATTTGTCTATTTCCTCTATATATATATATATATATATATATATATATATATATATATATATATATATATATATATATATAACCGTAAATGGTCACTTTGGGCGACAACCAGTTAATTAAATATATTTGCATATTCATGCAGGTAAAAATTGGACAAAAAACACCCTTATGATCTTCAGGAACGCCCTCAAGTTGTATATATGTCCAATTACCTGGTTGACGTACGCACAAAGTTTTATTAAATTAAACAGAAAAAAATTGGTATTGCGCAATAAGGGCGTGAACACCTAACATACCAATATTTTACATGCATGATATACAACCCCAAATTAGTAAATTACTCCATAATGGGATTCTAGTGCAACTTACCTATAGTAACCCCAAACAGAGATCCTTGAAATCTTTTATATATTTCAAAACCTTTGAAATAAGGTGCAGGGAATGGCTGTTATAACGTTGTAAACATTTAGGCGACACGTATATATATCCCTAATGTCAATGTCGCCTAAAAGTACCATTTTTTCACCCGATATGTCGCCAAAAGTGACCATTCACACATATATATATATATATATATATATATATATATATATATACATATATATATACATATATATATATATATATATATATATATATATATATATATATATATATATATATATATATATATATATATATAAATATATATATATATATATATATATATATATATATATATATATATATATATATACATATATATTTCTCTAATTCGGCCCTTAGGGGGAAAGTTGTTGTTGAAAAGTCGACCTTAAGGGGAAAAAATTTTTCGGGTGAAATATAAGTTTCGCCTTAACGTTTCCACACACTTTTTTTCTATAGGAATACGTAAACTTACAAGAGCGCCCTCTTAGATTTACAAACTAGATGCCATTACTTCAAAGTTGTCAATTTTACAGACACCTAGCTGTTAACACGAACGGATGGCTGGCCATTGAAATAAGGTTAATTTATATGTTTAGACGTTAGGGCGAATTTATTTTTTATGTATTTTATTATCTTTTTTTCGCCCTATGTACAAGCAGATATAAGAATTTCCCCTTAAGGTGGGAATTAGCGTTATATATATATATATATATATATATATATATATATATATATGCATATATATATATATATTATATATATATATATATATATATATATATAATATATATATATATATATATATATATATATATATATATTTCTCTAATTCGGCACTTAGAGGGAAAGTTGTTGTTGAAAAGTCGACCTTAAGGGGAAAAAAATTTTCGGGTGAAGTATAAGTTTCGCCTTAACGTTTCCACACACTTTTTCTATAGGAATACGTAAACTCACAAGGGCGCCCTCTTAGATTTACAAACTAGATGCCATTACTTCAAAGTTGTCAAATTTACGGACACCTAGCTGTTAACACGAACGGATGGCTGCCCATTGAAATAACGTTAATTATATTTTTAGACGTTAGGGCGAATTTATTTCTTAGTTATTTTATTATCATTTTTTCGCCCTATTTACAAGCAGATATAACAATTTACCCTTAAGGTTTGAATTAGCGTTATATATATATATATATATATATATATATATATATATATATATAATATATATATATATATATATATATATATATATATATGCCTATTTTTCACCTTGGGGGAAAAATCGTGTGTAAAAACATACATTAGGGGGAAAATGTACATTCGGGGAAGAAATCGTTTCCCCTTAACGCTTTCACACACTGTTTATATAGGAATACGTAAACGTATGGTGACTTGCTTTCAACCACACAATATACATACTATTACTTCAATGTCGGCGAGTGTACGAGCCATTGAAATAACGTTGATTATGTCTTTGAACAGTTTATTTTACCTTAGGGCAAATATATGCTTATGTATTTTATTGTTTCATTTTCGCCTTAACGGAAACGCGGTACCGCGATTTCCCCCAACCTGTCGAATTAGTGTTTTATATATATATATATATATATATATATATATATATATATATATATATATATATATATAGATATATATATAGATAGATAGATAGATAGATAGATAGATAGATAGATAGATAGATAGATAGATAGATTGATAGATAGATAGATAGATAGATAGATAGATAGATAGATAGATAGATAGATAGATAGATAGATAGATAGATAGATAGATAGATAGATAGATAGATAGATAGATAGATAGATAGATAGATAGATAGATAGATAGATAGATAGATAGATAGATAGATAGATAGATAGATAGATAGTTTGTGATAGTTTTAAACAGTTTGTGAAGACGCTTAGAAACAACCTTGTTTTTCTTTGCCCTTTGTGTGCTTTCTCCCAAGAGTCACATTTTTTCATACCATACTTCACCCTTATCAAAGATAGCAATACTTAATGCTTTCTCAGACAGCACCAAGTCAGCAATATCTCTATTTGGAATACCCGGAGGATCGGTAACAGTTGCTTATACCCAATATCCTAAGTCTAATTTCCTTCAACAACAAATTCGTACTAAACAAGGAACGAGCAAATCGAGGAACATGGAGGCGCTTAGCGCATATGAGCACTTGATGATCAGAAACATATCAACAAAAACTAACAGTGAACAAAGTGAAATCTGTTCATATGAAGTTTATTCTACCTCCAAGGGTTATTCTGATGAGAAAAAAATACTTACAACGGTGATGAAATTGATAATTGAATGATATAATTTGAAAGTGATGAGTGCACATGAAATGAAGCCTTACATGAAAAGAGACGTATCGCAGAAGAGAAGGTATGGCTATCTTTCTGCTTCATTAAAATGTAAGTGTAAGTGATGCTGAAATCAACGGAAAAGCTTTGCATATAATAGCACCCTACGTTCAGATCCAAAGCTGGAAATAAGGATAGAGACAACACGTTTTAGTTTTTGACGGCATAGTTTGTGCTTTGCTTTTACCGATAAGTCCCTAGGCTAACGAAAATAGCAGAAATACAGGCCCACAGTGATATTATTTACAAGCACATAAGAAAACATACCTTGACTTATGGTGAGTCTCCGAATTTTAGTTGAACCAGCTGAATTCGACATCTGAGGATAAAGCCAGAGGTATGATTTTGTGTGTCCACGAGTTAACCTTTTATGCATTTTTGGTATCAAAGATTTAGCTGTTCTACACTTTAGGTTTATGAACATTTGTTTGAGCTAGCCCTCGAAATAATACAATAAAATACAACACAAAATCAAACAAAAATAGTAACACCAGCGTTCTTAACTCTCGAAAATATTTGATGAAGCAGAAAAGTTTGCTAAGACTACCCGTTTATGGTGATCACGAGTTCATTTTTTGCAGGCACAGTTAAAGAACATCAAAAGAGACACGTGATCAGACTTTGCACTTCATTTGATGTTTGTTTTCTCCCAACAAACTCTTTTATCATGGATAAACATATGGACAAGTTTTACCGTGTGCTATCACAACATCAGCACAATTTGTACTATCCAAAACATCTATCAATGCGAGTGGCAAATCTTACCCCAAAAGTTCTGAACATATACAGGTTTTCACGTTTAAAAACATATGGACGTATTCTTAATTTTTTCACCACGTGATTAAGTTTCCTTACAGGTCTGCAAAAAGAGGTACAAAATGCAGACTTCACTTAACTACAGCTGTTTTGTAAGATTGGTAAGGGCAGTCTCTCATTGAAAAAAGGTGAGAATAATTCTCTGTATATATGCTGGCCATCATGAGTCACGCGAATATATTCTGTTACAATTTCATTTTAAAACATCAACAGCACAGGTTTAAAACACGCTGTTGACCACCTTTATTCTTAATTTTACATATTCTAATCTGTGTGTAAAGATTATAAAAGACAGACAGTAACCACAAATCACCAATGATGGGTATTTCAGTAATTAAACATTTTTATTACAAAACATTTATGTACATATTCTTTTATCACAGAAAGAGCCTAGGATAAGTCTACAGATTGGAAATGGTGTACCCCAGGATGTAAATGTTAATTCACTCTTCAGTGCCGTGTAGTGCTGGCATTAACTCTCAGAACACAGGGGAGGGGATTTTGCTTTTAAATGGGAGGGGTCTTGATAAGTTGTAACACATAAGTGAACTTGTTTCCGATTTTTTTTTTTTTTTGGCATGTGCAGGGTATTCCCACATGGGATTTAAAAATTTGAACAAGTTCTATTTTCTAAATGGATTTTCTACCTCTATATGGAGCTGTTTTTGCATAACTTCTCGCCAAATTTTGACAAAATTACAGCCCAATACGACATCCTCATACGCTATTCCATGGTAAATGGACTATCTCCTTGTCACACGTGTGACAAGTAGTCGGAAATTATTACGTAGCCTCACAGGCTACGTCCCTGGAATCGTCCTACAGATTTTGCGTGATTTGTCACGCACGAAGATACAAATGCATACACTTCGGAGAAAAATAACTCCTTTTAGCACGCAATCTCCATAAAGCGGATTAATACACGACGATTGCAACTGTTGTCCGACATTTTGCTTTCCCGTGATTTGTAATTATCACAGAGACGTTGTATAATGTTCATGATCGAAAAACATCAAGGACCACGACAAGGTGTTGTCAGTAATTAAAGTATAGACTGTGACTGTGCAATAAAACTTAGCGACATTTTCGACGGGATGAATTTTTGTTATGCATTTTATGAAGACGATTACGATTAACGCTTACAATCTAGCTTAATTTAAATACTCACTTTTGGATGATACATGCGCCGAATAAAAAGATTAAAGCTCAGCATCATGGCTGTCATTTTCTGTTACGGTCTACAGCACGCACGGGAAGTACCACTTATCTACGTTAGGAGTTCAGCGCGTTCACCCATTGCTTCCATGGGTCTACTGGCATAACAGGTACAGTGTAGTGCACCACTGATATGAAAAGTTGATTAGACGAATCAACGGACGTACATGACTGCAGTTCTTCGGAACTAGTTTATTGTCAGATAACTCTACGATCGAGGTGACAACAATGGAAGACGGCAGATACTTGAGTATTTAGGGTCTAAACTTTTAACAGAGGCTTTCAGAGTACGTGACAGAACAGTGTAGATGAGGGGAATAGTTTATAAAACAAATCAGGACATGGTTGCCACGCACAAGTTTCATATTTCACCTAAATTCATCATATCAGGTTAACTGTAGGCATTCACAGCCTGGACCATCAATCTACTACAGCATAGGCTTGTACGTAGTTGATCGCCACCTGTAGTAAGTTGAATCACGTTGCACTATAGAGTACCAAGGGCAACTGAACAAGCCTGTGCTTTACCAGAGAGTCGTTCTGGCTGGTGCTATTATGCCTACATAAAGTAGTATACATGTGCCGTGACAGCATTTTTCTTTGTAAAGACGATTTTAGAAGAATGCAGGGTCCTAGTTGATAAATAATTGTCACTGGTATACAGTGCATGTTTCTCCGTAACACAGATGTCGCATGACCTTTGGTCGATTTACTAAGTAGCATGGGCAAGGTGTTCTGAAGAGTCAGTTTTAGGCCGACCGATGAGGGCCACTTTTAACTGAGTTTTCATTTTAGCCTATAACAATCGGATAGCCAGAACTCAGTCGCTTTCAGGCGCGGATCCAAGGAGGAGGGGGGGCTTTCCCGGCCTCAGCCCCCCCCTTTTTCGCCACATCAACAATAATAAATGCGCGAAAATTAGCATAATGTTAATCTCGGAGAATATTCAAGGGGCGGCTTTCAGTTCCCCCCCCCCCCTCCTTTTCAAAATGGCCGGATCCGCGCCTGGCTTTTCACATGCTACTAGAAGGTTTTATTTCGAACTCATCGTGAGGCTACGTAGGATTTGCCGTGCAAATTCAATTTCTAGTTGGCAAAAATGGCATTCTCTCAGACAAGGACAGACTCCTTGTGGCACGTGCGACAAGTAGTCGTGTTGCACGGACTGACTACTTGCCGCACGTGTGACAAATAATAGGGTTATTGGCAAAAGTGGCACTCTTTTGGGTATTCTCGGCATGAATCCCAAAGGAAACAGACATATTTCATGAAAATGATGACTAAACATGGAATTTGAAAATCCATTTTGAAATTGGAACCTTTTTTTGCGTGATTGTTAAGACAAGTATGCAATCGGCGCTATCTCGCCGCCGGATGCGAACACTAGGAACTGCAGTGAGTCAGTCTGCTACTATTTGATTCTGCTGGTTTCAAAGTAACGAATGCTGTCTAGTTCAATACCTGGCATGTCATTGGTGGAAATGAACCTTGAAGGCAAGAACCTTTGTCTTTCCTCCTACTCTTTATGGTATAAAATCAATTGAATACAATAAAATCAACAACTTATCTTGATCCTTAACAGAACATCTGATAACTGACAATGTTAAAACATAGTCCATGATAATACATTGTGATAAACACCAAAAATTATGAGCAAAACCTGTAAGTTTCTTTCATTCATCTTGTCGACCTTCACTGAAATAAGTATAAACTTATGAAAGGGGATTTTCGTTCCATTTCAGCGGACAAATGAAAAACCACTTAAATGAAGAGACAGTTGCAGTAGTGAATACAACGTAACTGAATTATGCTTAGTCCAGTACGTTAAGGTTATTTGTGCAAACTTGTTTACCACAATTCACCCTGTGTTTTGCTTCGAGTATTGTACACAGTTACCCTTAAAATAAAGCTCTCTTCACTATATAAGTCCTGGCTTTCCCGTGTGGATAATGCAAGGAACATCAGACATTCAACAGTTTATGTATTCCCTTATAAGTGAGTCATTCAACAAAAAAATAATAGTCATTTAAGATAAACTGTTTTGAAATTAATATATTGTCATTTCTGGCAAGGAGTTATTTTTAATGCAGTTACAACATGATGACCATGAAATAAAGAACTGAGAATTATGCAACAAAAGGATTCTTCAGAATCTTAAGAGAGAATGTTGTACAAAATGCTTTTCTAAAATTATTATCTAGTTGATTAAAGGCTGCAATTAAACCAGATTCCAAGAGAAAAGGGACAGCTTAATAAGATTGTTAACAGGTAGTTGAAATTATTTTCATAACATACACAGGCATCAAACTGTGATAAGCTAATGTTACCCACAGAGGTGTATTGCCATTTCAATGAAGCACCGTGCAGTCCGCTTCTGGTGAATCAATTATAGCCTCCCCCTCAATGATACATTGCAAAGATGCGCAGGTTATTGACTTTACAACTTCAACACCATTTCATTAGGGTAAAATATTAAGAGGCACACATAGTTAGTGTCTCAATAAAAGCATAAACAAATTGTAAATATTGGACAAGTAAACAAAAGATTCACCAGTAAGCAGAACTTACAAAACTGCTTATCAGTATATCAGCTCGGTTGGCTATTTCATAATGCGTGATTTTTTTTGGGGGGGGGGGGGGGGTCGTACTTCTGTTTAAGAGAAAATTCTTCGATTTGTTCTGTTTGTGTCTTATATTGCGGTGGCATTTCTAGATAAGTACAAACTTACGAAATGTTGTCGTGTGTTTGAACACGCAATAAACCATGGGCTAAGGTCAACGTAAGTAAGACGCTCTAGCCAATGCAGCAACAAGACGTACGGTTAGGTTTGAAAAAATATCTGCACTGGGATAGAACTTTGAACTCTCATCAGAACTATGGTAGGCTACACAATGCGTAAGTGAATAAATGTTTAATTTGCTCTCGAAGTGAGTACACTTACAATCGGTACCTGTAAAATGCTCCATTGAAGGGGCGGCATGTTGTAATACGTGGATCTTCAGATTAACTCAAATTTGCTAAAATGTACTAAAATATCGAATGTAACGTAAAATAAAAATTGGAACCAATAAGCACATTCCCCATAAATATGACTGTGTACACCAAGCACAACACAAAGAAAGGTAATCACATTGTAAAATTATGGGGGGATGGGTACGTAGCAAAAGTGTTGAAATCATGTTGACGTGTTACGTTACCCTGACCTTTACCCTTGACAAACAGTACCCTCCTTCAGTTTTCAAGACCTTACATCTTGGTGGGCAAACAAAAGACCACTGATTAAACAACTTCCCTTGAAACATCCAATGCTCTTAAACTTACTCTTGTTAAAACTTGGTGAGTTCTCGTTGACGCGGATTATGATTAGCAACTGACGGCACGGCTTTTCAGAAGAGATTTTAGAATGCACACTAAAATACTGACTTCGACTCTATATCCTACATGGCATTCTCTACTGCAGAAGAAGGGTAGACTAATTTAGAGTCAGAAGAAAATTTGGAAGTTACAGTAGTGTGCCATTCATCCATATTCAATAATAAGTCTGCAGTGTTGGTTTCAGCGGGTATGATTTGCCGTAACTCTGGGCCCACCCTGACACTAGGATTAAAGGCAATGGACCCAGTCAAACTTTGTTTGACCGATCCTACTCCTTTTCAAGGTGTTACTTTCATCTTAATTAGATAGGTAGAATAACAACGTTCTTTTTTGAAACTTTATCCAACTAACGCAAAAGTCCCCTTTCAATTCTAAAAAATTAAAATATACTGTATTAAAATGCAGTACCTATATTTGAGTACATGCATAAAGACAAAATTTAAGAATGTAATTCATTAACACCAAGTTGAACGAAAATTTTATTCATCGGTGCCTTGTCAATGTTGTAGGCTTGAGACGTGGTTTGAAAGAGTCGTTTTCAAAAATCAGAAAATACTTACGATGTCAGGCAAAGTCCATCAAAAACATTCAACTGCAAGAATGCTCCCAACGGTACTACAATGAACGCACACTTCAAGATGACGTGGGTAAGACACAAGTTATACCCAAGGCAGTAATATGAACTAAAGTAGAGGCATGGCATGATATATAGGTATAGTATTCGGGGGCCCCGTTTAACCTCGCGTTGTACAAGTAAAACTTAGGTACGTCACAAAGGCAGATTACAAACAGGGCTTTCCTTAAGATATTTGCAAAATGTGAAACAAATAGGCCAAAGTATGGCACTTTAACACTACGCTCTTCAAGTATGTGCGTTTCAAAGGATATTTTGGTATGCTTCGAAGAGCATTGAGTGGTACAGTATTAACATAGGAGGTCCTTACACATAAGAGGTCCTCATTTCCCTTTGTAGTCCTCGGATAAAGCCTTAGAGGGTAACAACAGTCCTTCGACGTAAAAACGCAAATGCAAACTTTTAGAGAGAATGTAGAAAAGTTCAAAGTTGACGAAAAACCGGCACTGGAGGAGCCTACGTGCCTGTGAAAAATGTGTGAGAGATTATGATTTGCTGGTACGGAAATAAATTCTCTCTCCCGAAACCGTATAGCTAACCCTTTTCAGGTTACTGTCCAGATCTTGGTCCTACCAGTGTCGGTCTCGGTACTGTGCCTCACAGGTCTCGGTCTTGGGGTTTACTTAGCTTCGAGGACTCGAGGAGAATTGTTCCTATATTTTATTACGTACAAAATTACTCGTTTGCTTCATTTTGTTGAATATTGAAACTTGCAGTCATTCCCGCGTGTATTAAAGGTTTATAACATGCTAAAATTGCTTGATTGATGGGGCCCCGCCTCACTCCATTCCATTTACTTCCGTTCCTGTACGCTGCCTACCATTTCACTCCGTAATTTACCTTCTGGTACCTAAGATGCGACGCAGCCATGTGCTTCAGCCTTTAAGGGAGAAAGCAGTCGCCTCAAGTTTATTTTTAAAACATCTACTATATCTTACAAATCTCTTCTTATTTCGCTAACAAGTATCTTACATTGCATTTCTGTATAAAAAAGTGAATATTGAAGGTAAACCAAGGAGTTTAATTTTCACAATACATAACCCAAATTTTGTCACATGATTGATGGGAGCTATTTCTGAATTAGGATGACGGGTACATCAATTTAAATTGGGGGACTGCATGTTCCTTTTAAGCTAGGCAGACACCCTGTTTTATTCCCATACAGGGCTCTTACAGTACTTATAATGTAAAAACCGTGGGCCATCTTGTTGGGTCTTCATGTGATATACCTGGTAGCTACCTCGTGTGCTGAAGCAATGATATGCTAGACCACTGGCTTTCAACTATATTTGTTGAAAGCCAAATTTTCCATTGAAAAACTAGGTTTGGTAAGATTTTTTTATCTGAACGATCTCATGTTCAAATTTCCGCTCCTCTGGAAGGCTTGGATCTGGGCAATATTGAACTTACCTCTTAGAGGCTTTAGGCACTGCAGCGTTAGGACTCATTAGGCAGGTTTGTTGGGCCATTTGCAGGGATGATTACTTATGTGCGACACTATCTGAGTAAAGCGCTACCATCAGTAGACGCCAAGCTCATCAGAAGAATATTTACCAAATTATTCCCTACACTGTAGCAAATAATACTTCCCCAAGCTTTGTGCATTTAAACAAAACAAATAAAATATACCTAAACTGCTTTAACCCCAAAACAAGGAGATAAATATTTACTTTTGATATTTACATTTTTACTGAATGGAAAACTGGTTTTCGATTAATATATGTTTACAAAGAAGCCACTTTAACAATAGTCAATGGACATTTCTTCCGGTTTCATCTATGAATTTGGTTTTCGCTCCCAATAGTCCTACTTACTATGGCCAGGGAGCTGTGAGAGATGGAGAAATATCGACCAAATCTCTTGAGAATAATTCAATCCTTTTTCAGATACCAAACTTTGATTGACAGGTCTTTTTGTTCTTATTGTTAAACGTTTTGACTTTCCATCTTAATGATGATCTCATCTGAAAGTGAAGTAATCCTGACACAAAGACCATAGTCAAGATTTTGCTTTGAAGATAGCTGCTCAGCCGATAAATGTGAAACGTTTTCACCGATATTGATCACAACGACTGCCCATCTACTGTTAAGTTGCGCGATTTCATTACTATTTTAATTTCTTCATTAAGTAAGGAATATACCTTTATGAAAATCAATGGGGGTCGAAATTTTGATGATGACATTTCAAAGGATTCCGGATTGTTCCTGAAATAGCAAAAAAAAATGTATCTATGTTCAAAAAGTAATTAATAGATACACTGTACCTTTTTAAAGCGTGGCATCTGGCGGCACAAGATGAAATCAATTTTGCTCTCCTTGACGGCTGGCAATGTGATACGTATGGGTCAAATCATTCTATGAACTCTCTCAGATATAGCAGACGTCAAGAACAATTGTCTTCAAAAAACAAAGAGTTGAGTAATTACATGAAATAGCTTTGCACTGTAAAGCAGACCTGCAGAAATACATTACAGCACAAAACAAAAAACTCTTGACTAGGTCCTGACTTTTTTTCTGTTCAACGTACGAGTCCTTAGAAGGCTGCAAACAAATTGGATTAAAGGAGGGAATGGCATCATGATATGGCTACTCCTCTTTGAAAGTTCTTGGACAAGGCCAGATGTTAGTGATTTAGGAAACCACGTGGAATAATGCTGTAGGCATTAACCAGATAGCCCTACAGGCGGAATTGTAAACAAGTCATTTTTACTCAAGTCAAGTCTCAAGTCATTTACCTACAAGTCAGTCAAAAGTCATTTTTGTTCAAGTCAAGTCAAGTCGCAAGCCATTCTCCTTCAATTCAAGTCGAGGCACAAGTCAATTTCGGTCAAATGAAGTAAGTCACAAGTCATAGTATTTAAAATTAAAAGTATGGACAAACCCATAATCCAGATAACAGATCCAGATACAGTCTTAATACGGAGACCAGGTGGTAGGCCTTGAACATAAACTTTTAGTTCTTTCAAAAGAAGTCACAGGTTGGCAATTCTCCATACTAAAAAATTCTAATCATTATTCAGGACGATCCCTGGATCACTTAAGCTTAAAGCACTTACTGTAGCTCTGCAGCTTACATTATTTTAAATAAGAAAAGATCAGTTCTTTTGCAGATTAGATCGTTTTAAAATTAGGAGGATATTCCCCAAACATGACCTCGTTCAATATTTTGCATTTTTATGGGTACCGTAGCTGCATACTTGTCACCTGTTTCATGTCATAATCAGTATTTTCTAAATGTGCGTTAAAGGACCTATTGTCTTGGCCAGCTGACCCCTGAATGATCGTTAGCTCACTGGGTTCCCTATTTCTGAATTACAAGAGTCACACTGATTGGGAATCACTGATAGATGTAAACTATCCAGGCGTGATGCATGCTTGTAGTTAGGTAATATGCGTTTAAATGGTTGCTTATATCAGTTCTCCATCAGAGCTTTACTTTGTCTCGACATCTGTGACCGTCTCTTTAGGCTATACCCCTTCTTCCCTTTCTTTTTTTCCCCCTTAAATCCCAATGACTTTCTGGCGGAGAGGCGCGGGCAAAACTAAACGTTAATTCCGAAAGATTTCCGCTCCCCAAAGGGGTCACGTCCAAGAAAGGACACAAGGTTTCATGTGACAAACCACTTGACCTTCAGACCTATACATCATGGGTCTGTCATGTGGTTCCATTTTCAAATGGCTAAAAAAGACAGGTACTACACATGAACTTAGCAAAAAAGCCATGGCCGTTCTACCCGCGGCAGACTGTAATCTCAAGTACATGAAATAAAAGTTTGCGTTTCTGTTTTTAGATAATTTTATAATACAAAATTCATGTTACACCAAGCGACAAACGTTGTCATTCAATGTCGCCAAGTCATTTTTCTTTAAGTCAAGTCACAGGTCATTTTTCTCAAGTCAAGCCGCGGGTCAAGAAAAAGTTCACCTCAAATCGGACTCCATGTTGGCGACTCATTAAAACGTTTTAATGCACGTAGTCAGTTTTTCGTTTCAAGCTTATTTGCTCATTTAACGATCTTTTCCTTGAGGTTTCAATTAGATTCTTTGTAAACCTATGTCTAGGCTTCCCCTACAAACTACTAAAAGGGTGCTTTGAGAATCTTTATCAAATTAGTTTTGAAAGCTTGCTACAGTAAAAAGAAAGAAGAACCGGTAATAGAATTCTTATAGTCCCTGTCTACCATCCTAAACTGACCCACTTTATGGACAGCATCAAATGAGCCTGCGTGACACTCAAAACAGACTCAGAAATTTCAGAGTTGTTTTCTGCACCACCTATTTATGCCAGGCTTTAGACAGCCATCAAATCTACGTAACTTGTTGGTTAATAGCTGTAGTTGCGCCATCCATGTGCTGACTGGCAACCGTCCTTGTCAAATAACACGTTGTAAGTTGAGTCAATGGACTCAAACTTTGTCTTCAGAGTTTCTCGTGCGATTCGTCTAATATCATTTACGCCTTTTACTGCGACAGGTGCCCTAATGCTGTGTGTATTGGTAAGACTAAATCCAGATTTAGGTTAAGGCCCAACAATCACCTACGCAGCAATATGTATTAACTTCGCTGGCTTGCCTGTCGCCATTACACTGGAGTGACAATGTAAAATAGAATATGCAAAACAGTTGAAAATATCCTTCACTTTAGAACGCCCATGTTTGGACGGATTCGTATGCGGCTTTCATTTTTTCAATTGGTAAGTTTATGAGCTACTAAACCACTGGTGGGCTGAAAATATTTGAAAAGGCTTTGCACCTATTGGTTTGTGTTTAATTTGTTTCGTAACAAATAAACTTTATTTCTTAAGTAAACTTAAGTAAATTTCGTTGTTCAGTGTTAAAACTTGTCTCATATGGCTAAGTATAGGTAAACTCTGAATTTCAGTTAATGCTTAAAGGTTGTTGGCAGGTATTTCCATCCATCAAAAGTGGTCTTTGAGTTACAAAAGGTTGAGAAACGTTGATCTAGCGTATAGTTGGTAAGCCTATAAATCGTACTAGTGTATAGTGTCGGACCGATCATTGGTATACATTTTCGATATATATATATATATATATATATATATATATATATATATATATATATATATATATATATATATATATATATATATATATATATATATATATATATATATATGTATATATGTATATATATATGACAAATAATAAAACACATTCCAAAGATGACATAATAAGAGCACAGATATGATAAAAACAGCGTATATTTCGGACACTCCTGTGTCCTTCCTCAGCGCAAAATGGCAAGTAAAAAATTACAGCATTTTTCAAACTTAACGGTTAAACAAGTACAGACCAAAACAAATGATAGACAAGCAGGTTTAGTTGACCTAAACTAAACCCTTCCCCCCTGGGAAGGGTTATTTATTACAAAGGGGAAGTCACTTAAGATGCCAATGTTTTTGTTCAGGCCCCTAATATGAGTTGACAGTTTAACGACCCACTTGCTCTCAGATTTGAGGCGTTCGTTGACAGATTGGTAATTTGAACCGAGCAAAATACACTTTAGATTTGAAATGGAATGATTCGGTTCACCACAGAAATGTTTAGCAACGGGGAAATTAACAGATTTATCCTGAATAGTCTTCTTATGGTTATTGAATCTAAATCTGAATTTATTGCTTGTCTGCCCGACATAGTTGCCTTTGCCGCATATATTACAAAAGAGTAAGTATACCACATTGGGTGTATCGCAGTCAAGGGGAGGAGGACGAACAATGCACTTTGTGCCGGGAGGGGTAAATTATTTGTCTGTAATAATAAAATGACAGACCTGACACCTCGGTTTGCTACATTTTGCGTTGCCCATGTTACGGGCACCAAGCAGTCGGGAAGATGTGAGTAATGTTTTGAGACTGGGGGGTTGACGTCTGGCAGTTAAAGGGGGGTCATTGAATAACTCAGATATAGAAGAATCAGACTTAAGAATTCTGTAATCTGAACCTATGGTTTTATGTAGCCGTTCAGTCTTGGGAGAATAATCAAAGACGAGGGGGATTCGAGAATTTTCGGCCTTTGGTTTATAAGTCAGAAGTTTGTCACGTGGGTTAACAGAGGCCTTACGTATTCCTTCCTTGATAATGAAAATATATATATATATATATATATAAATATATATATAAATAAATATATATATAGTAACTGATTCGATCTGAATTAAATTCAACCCAAGTACTGGCATAGTAACTGATTCGATCTGAATTAAATTCAACCCAAGTACTGGCATAGCCTTTTGAACAAGGGAAGAATGAAAGAAGAGACCAGAGAGAAAATTGAGCCACGCGGGTTTGAACCCGGGACGGTCGCTGTCCGGGCGACTGCCTTAACCACTGCACCACCGTGACTAACGTGATTCTCGGCTTGAACCAAGGTACAAATACCACACGCTACAGCGGCGGTATTTGCGGCGGTATTTGTACCTTGGTTCAAGCCGAGAATCACGTTAGTCACGGTGGTGCAGTGGTTAAGGCAGTCGCCCGGACAGCGACCGTCCCGGGTTCAAACCCGCGTGGCTCAATTTTCCTTCTGGTCTCTTCTTTCATTCTTCTCTTGTTCAAAAGGCTATGCCAGTACTTGGGTTGAATTTAATTCAGATCGAATCAGTTACTAACTCTTCGACCTACATTTACAGTCGATCTTACCACGTTCGACCTATCTAATTTACCCGTTTCGGGATTTACACACTCTGTGTGGTAACAAGGAGGGAAAATTGTAGCGTGCGGTATTTGTACCTTGGTTCAAGCCGAGAATCACGTTAGTCACGGTGGTGCAGTGGTTAAGGCAGTCGCCCGGACAGCGACCGTCCCGGGTTCAAACCCGCGTGACTCAATTTTCCTTCTGGTTTCTTCTTTCATTGTTCCTTTGTTCAAAGGCTATGCCAGTACTTAGGCTGGTTTTCATTCATGATCGAATCAGTTACTAACTCTTCGACCTACATTTACAGTCGATCTTACCACGTTCGACCTATATATATATATATATATATATATATATATATATATATATATATATATATATATATATATATATATATATATATATTGCTAATTTGGGATTAAGGGGAAATATCGTATGAAAAAACCCGCCTATAAGGGGAAATCGTCTATAAGGGGAAAAAATCAGGTCGACTTAACGAAACTACACGCTTTTTCTATAGGAATACGTAAACGGATGGTAATGGCCTTTTCACTACATAATCTATATGCCATTACTTCAATGTTGACCAATTTACGTACACGTATCTGTTAACACGTACAATTGGTGGGTCATTGAAATAACGTTGATGTATATCTGTTTTTCAAATTCTACCAAATGGCGAAATATAATCTTATGTATTTTATTGTTTTTTTTTTCGCCTTTTCGAAAGGGCGTCTAGCGCCCTCTAAAATTTTTCCCCCTACCGTGGGTTTTAGCGTTATATACAGATATATATATATATATATATATATATATATGTGTATATATATATATGTGTATATATTTATATGTGTATATATATATGTGTATATATATATATATATATATATATATATTTATATAAATACATATATATATATATACATATATATATATATATATATATATATATATAACGCTAGATCGACCTGTTAGGCGAAATCGGTATACCGCCAATGCAACCGGCGAAGAAAAAAACAATAAAATACATAACATTATATTTCCCCTTTTGGTTCTGAGATATATATGCACGTTATTTCAATGGCCCGTTAGTCCTTAGTGTTAACGGATACATGCACGTAAGTTGGTGTGGAACTAAGTAATTGCATTAAAATTATGTGGTAAATCGGACTTGCGTATGGAGTTACGCGTTCCTATATTAAACAGTGTGTAAAACGTTAAGGCGAAACGATTTTTTCGCCTAAGGGTCGATTTCTCCCAAAAGTCGCGTTTTTTCATACGGTTTTTCGCCTAAATCCCAAATTAGCAACTGCGACTGCCTAAACCACTGCACCACCGTGACTAACGTGATTCTCGGCTTGAACCAAGGTACAAATACCGCACGCTACAATTTTCCCTCCTTGGTTCAAGCCGAGAATCACGTTAGTCACGGTGGTGCAGTGGTTTAGGCAGTCGCCCGGACAGCGACCGTCCCGGGTTCAAACCCGCGTGGCTCAATTTTCCTTCTGGTTTCTTCTTTCATTCTTCCCTTGTTCAAAAGGCTATGCCAGTACTTGGGATGAATTTAGTTCAGTTCGAATCAGTTACTTACTCTTCGACCTATATATACATATATATGTATATATATATATATATATATATATATATATATATATATATATATATATATATATATATATATATAAGAAGAAAAGAAGAGAGTGGTAACGCTTTCATAACATCCAGTGTGAAAAATTCCACGACTTTTCGGGTTCAAACCCTTCATCAGGTGGACAAAATGCAACTGATCGTTGACACGGCCAAGCGTACAATTTAAAAAATACACAAAAAATTGGGCACGGTAAAACCGGCGAGGAAAACAGACAGTGTTAAGTGGTTACCACAAGTCAAAACAATGCAGGATTTGCTGCGTTATAACAGTTCAAGTCTAACGTTCAGACCCTGTGGGGACAGGATTCCTAATTTAATGATTAGGCGGTTTTCGGCAGCTAGGCGGTCGTGATCGGAACCTCGACACGAAATGGCCGCCGAAACCATCAACACAAACACATATATATATATATATATATATATATATATATATATATATATATATATATATATATATATATATATATATATATATATTTATATATATATATATATAGATGAAAATAAGAAGCCACCAGACACTCGACATATTAAAAACGATCCATAAAAGTTTATTAAAACACGTTAGGAAACAGATCATTAAAATCTTCCATGCAATAAGATAGAAAAACTGGTTAAAAGTTAAAAAGGCAAGTGAGCATACTCAAACATCTACGACGTTTCGAAAAGGTAAACTTTTCTTGTTCACGTACAAAAGTAGACTGACACTAAGAAAACATACAAACAGTAAAACCAGGTGGAAAACGGATAAGAATAACTCAAATGTCGTGACTGACTTCTTTTACATTCATGCCCACAGGAGCAAACGTGTTAAGCCGATAAATCCACTTAAGCTCAACTTCTTCCCGAACTCTCTTACTATTGTTAACTAACTTTTCAATTCCTATGAGCTCAAAGTTCTTACAAGATTGAAAATGGTTCCCAAGAGGTGTATTGGCTTTACGTTTTTCTTGTCTATGCCCCCGATGTCTAATCCTCAGTTCCCCTCCTGTTTCTCCTACATACTGTTTCTTACAATCCAAGCAGTTAATAAGATAAACCAGTCCAACTGAATCACAGGTGATATTATGAAATAGCTTAAACTTTTGGCCTGTATAATGACTCTGTACAAAAGCGGTTTCTTTTAAAGCACTACATATTACACATCGTTTAGAATGAGTCTTGAAACACCCTTTACTCTCCACACTGAAACTCTGTGAAAGCTTAGCCCTAACAAGCAGGGATTTTAAATTAGGAGGCTGTCTGAAAACAACTGCAGGAGGGCGATGAAAGTTGTCCTTAAAAGTTTTAGACATCTGTATAATTGGGAAATGTTTCTTAATAATCTGGGACAAGGGAGGAAGACGGGGGTTGCGGGTGGTCACAAGGGGGGCTAAAAAACGTCTCTGCTTTTTGGTAGCATGCTCCGAACAAAGCAAACTGCTACGAGACAATTTTCCAGCGTGTTTAATTTTTTCACGGACCTTAGAACTGGGGTAACCACGCTCGCTAAGATTGTTATGCAGATCGGTAAGGTTCCTATGCACGTCTCTTTCATCAGAACAAATCGATTTAATCCTAAGGGCCTGGCCGTAGGCTATGTTGTCTAAAGTACTCTTACTGTGATATGAGTCATACCGTAGATAGAGGTTCTTGAAAGTCGGCTTAACAAACAAATCCGTACTGAGAAAACCCTCCTTACTTCGTTGAATTCGAATATCGAGAAAATTAATAGTATTAAAATCAAATTCATACGTAAATTCCAACTCATCAGGATACAAATTATTCAAAATTCCCACAAACGAAATAAAAGCCTCATTACCATGTGGCCACAATCCCCAGATATCGTCGATATAACGACACCATTCAGTGGGTTTCAAGGGACAGGATTTCCAAAGTTTATCCTCTACTAAGCCCATGCCCAGACAGGCATACCCTGGAGCCATTTTGGGCTCTATATATATATATATATATATATATATATATATATATATATATATATATATATATATATATATATATATATATATATATATATATATATATATATATATATATATATATATATATATATATATATATATATATATATATATATATATATTATATATATATATATATATATATATATATATATATATATATATATATATATATATATATATTAAGGTCAAAGTACTGCGTAGCACTTATGAAGTAGGTAGGTAAAAATGAAGTAGTAAATAGTGCTAAAAGTTTGTGAAAAATTCCACGACGTTTCGGGTTTAAACCCTTCATCAGGTGGCAAAAATGCAACCTGTTGCATTTTTGCCACCTGATGAAGGGTTTAAACCCGAAACGTCGTGGAATTTTTCACAAACTTTTAGCACTATTTACTACTTCATTTTTACCTATATATATATATATTATATAAAAAAATGTACCTTAGGTCGACATTTACGTTAGGTCGACAAATTCGTGTCGACCTAATGTTTGTCGACCTATTACACCCCTTTCTGAACATATTCTTAGTGATGTTATGCCATGTGTAGTATCCTTGTGACCCCTACTCTATTGTGTCTTTATATTGGCATCGTACTTACAACGCATGGTATATATATTTGAAGGTGAAAAAATGGGTGTTATATCAGCGTCGTCTAAAAACGTACCTTAGGGGGACACAAAATTGTTGCGAAATACATTTTAATAAATTAAATATTTAATTAAAACTTGTGCATACGTCGCACATATTAAAGATACCATATATATTGTTGCGGGCGCTGTTTAAGTTTACCGTGGTATTTTTGTATGAATTTTCCAATGAACACACATAGAGTTATATTCAAATATGTGAATGTCGACCTAAGGTAGCTTTTTAGACGATGTCGACCTAAGGTAGGATCCAGAGTTATATATATATATATATATATATATATATATATATATATATATATATATATATATATATATATATATATATATATATATATATATATATATATATATATATATATATATATATATAATATATATATATATATATATATATATATATATATATATATATATATATATATATATATATATATATATATATATATATATATATATATATATATATATATCTTATTTTAGTCGATATTTAACTATTCATTACAATGTTCCCCCTCATTTAAGTGAAAGGTCACTTTTTGGAAGTTGACCAATAGCCTCTGATTTAGTTTGCAGCATTCATATGTCAGCACTGGATCTGTAAAAGCCGAGTACGTTTAGAATTGAAATACTGGTGTTGGTAAAATAAACTACTTGTTATACAGGTGTAACTATGGAAATATCCCAGGAGAAAATTACAGTTGGAAATATCCAACTGGGATTTTTCCAATATGGAAAATGGGACAGTTCCGACTGGTCCTAACTGGTTCCAACTGGTCCCAATTGTTTCCAACTGATCCTACCTGAGTCAACTGGTCCAAATAGTCCATTTGGGTCTCAGCCGGTCTTAACTGGTGCCAACTGGTCAAAATAGTCCAGTTGGTACACTGAAAACTGGCCCAACTGGTCTCAACTGGTCCAGTTAGTATTAACTTGCCCAACTGGTTTTCAGTCCATCTGGTCCTTACTGTTTTGAGATACATGGTCTCAACTGGCCTAACTGGTTTTCAACTGGTCTAGTTGAATGACAGCTTACATTATACACTATTAGAACCTATTGTTTATAGGTCTATGAACTTGTATTAACTTGGTCAACTGGTCCAAATAGTCCAGTTAGTCTCAACTGGTCTTAAATGGTCCCAACTGGACCAAGTAGTCCAGTTGGTGCACTGACAACTAGCCGAACTGATCTTAACTGGTCTAGTTGGTATTAACTTGCCCAACTGGTTTTCAGTTCAACTGGTCCTTACTGTTTTGAGATACACGGTCTCAACTGGCCTAAATGGTGTTCAACTGGTCTAGTTGAATGACAGCTTACATTGTACAGTATCAGAACCTATTGTTTTAACTGTGAACTTGTCTTAACTAATTACGAAGTTCAAGCCAGTGTCAAACTGTATTGACTAATCTAAAATGCTGCCAAGGGCTTTTAATATTCTCTGAATATCTAATATTGTCATAAAATTCAAATTAAAAAAAATTATCATTAATTAGAAGAACACATTTACAACCTTAAAATGTAAAAAGGAAAAGAAAATTTTGAGGTCGGAGTTTAAGTGAACTGTTTACTGTCACGTCTCCCTTAAGACGGTATTCAAGGTCAAACAAAGAAATGGGACAAGGGGACTTGCACACAGGACAGCGAGAAATTAAAGACAACTTACTGTTAATTCAAAGCTGCACAACTCTAACTGTAAACTGAAGAAATGACTGACGAAGATCACTAGCAACTGCCATTTTACCTTTTCCCGACTAAAAAACACGGTTTTGTTCAAGATAAGGAAAAGTCAAGCATCGTTCTTTCATACTAAGAGAAAGATGTGTCCATGTTTAAAAACAAATTTCACATTTTTAGAACTAAAAAGGTTTGTTTGTTGTAAAAAAAGTATTTTATGAAAAATCATAGGCATTAGTTCTTTGACATTTTCCAAATTAAAAACAAGGTTTCGTCCATGATAAAATAGTATTCTCAAGCCCAAAGGTTTATTTACGGTGAAAAAATATGGATATTTCTCATATTTCTCAGCACAAAGGCCTTTCCAGTTTCTACACATTCCATACGTTACATATACGAAAGGTTGACTATAGACAAAAATGTTTGTCCGACTGTTGTATTCTTCTGTCCTTACATTGCCCACCATGTAAAAGAAATGATCAAAATCAATAACAGTTCGACTCTCATCACCTCCATCCTCGTACAGGTACTCTACTCAGTCTCTCAGAAACAATGTTGAACTCCAATTTTCGATTTTATAGACTACGTTAAAAGAAATACAAAGCTAGGCAGCCAGCATTTTCTTTTGGTACAGTCCAAAGCCATTTGTAGGAAACTTCTTGAAATGTTGTGGGTTATGTTCTATATTTGTCCTCCTGCAGTACTGCTTCACTTTACATCATCCATTTTCATACTGTAGCTCTTCAAACCTATGGACTCATTCACTCCACAGAAGACACATCAAAAGGTATACAAACTTGTTGACGCTTGTCCTGAATTTCATGGTGAATTAAGTAGTCGACACTGTGCATCCAATGTTACCAATAACAAACGTTGCAGATCCAACCAAGCATAATGTTATTTGGAAAGGTAACACATCACAAATGGACATCCTTTACATTTACACTACAGTGCAACCTATTTGCTGCCTCAGTAGTATCATGTAAGCACTTCAGAGATAATAACAACGCAAACAGTCAGTTAAAGACTCCATATATAATGTATAGTGTCTCTCTGTCTCTCAAGACTGCTACAAATTTCAATCTGTTGGTGGTTATAACTAATTCCTCGAGCGCTTAAAGCATTTATGCTTGATTCGGCTAAATGACCGTCGAATTATCCAAAAAACTCCATCAAATAACTCCATTCAAGCTATGCAGAGTTCTACCATCATGTCATTCTGTAAATGAAATGAAAAATAGAATTTTAAGCATACTCTACATCTGACTTGGTAGAACGAGCAAGTAAAATGCTCTAACCAAAACAAACATGCTGATTGCATGAACTTGAAACATCCATGCTAAATCTGTAAATCTTCAGCTTCTTGTCAATTTAAAAAGTAGAGTTCTAACTTGAATGTCCTACCACCACCCACTCATTAGGAGCTCTTTTTGAGCAAGAAATTACCGAAGCTTAAAATTAAGGGTCACTTAATTGGAAGTCTTCCCATAAATTTTCCATCAGAAAGTTTTAACAGATGCAGAAAGAATTATCAAAATCCTAAATCATGTTGGGATTCTGGAAGTGTGCATGATTTACAAAGTAGGCTATACTGCAGTTAACTTATAGTCTAGCCTAGATGTAATGAATGTATTGTGTGTCATGTACTTTAAGCTTTCAAGTGTTTTTGATGTTTATTGTGTTGTCTCCTCAGTACAGCAGCTGCCCAAGGTGAGAGATAGTTCATCTTATTATGGTTATGTAACCGTTGCATAATCATGCTTTGCTCCCATATACAAGGCTTAACACGTGGCATGAGCAATCTCTCTCTAAACTGACTGCTATGGAGATGCTTGCATCTTTGTCGTACGAATATTAGCGTACCTTTGGTACATATGGGAATGTTGAAGCTGCTCTGAAAGGCCAAAGAGGTATGTGCATTATATCCATGCATTTGGTAAATTTGCTTGGAAGTTGGCTATGTATGAAATGGTGAGAAAGGGTGTAATTCTAAAAATTTGTTCTGTGAAATAATTGTGCAATTTATTATTTTTTTGTCTGGTAAAACGCAGCCTTTTCGGAGGTCTGAGTTTGATTCCAGGTCACTGCATCTTATTGTAGTTTGTATTAATTATGGGCTCGTTGTAAGATACTGTACTTGTGCAATCGTTGTATGTCTATAAAATATTTGCTAATTAATTTATAAAAATGGAAAAAAGGTTTATATATTTAAACACTAATATATTTTTGTATTCCTTTCAAATTTTGGTAGTTTCACAAAGTCGTAATAGAGCCTTGATAGAACGTGCGTTTGCGGATATACATTATGCTAAGGAAATACATTTATGGTTCCAGAGACTTCCGTTTGTTCTCGCCTTTCCTTCGATTTGCGCCTATACCGGCTATACTAGATGTTACTGTTAGTGTTACAGTTACCGTTAAGCCTAACCATTCAAGTCCAGGCACAATGCAGGGGCATTTGGTCTCTCTGATGTAAAACTTGAAAAACAAAAGGAATTAACTTACTGTGCTAATGAATGTCTCAAACGTTCTGAGAAAGTAATCTTGCCCTCTTCAAGTCTTGTGTTGACTGAGATTCTACACTGTCACTGTACATACAAATATGTGTACAATTAGTGCAGAGATGCTTTAGTAGCTCAGTTACTGTTATAGCACGTTGCATCGAATCGAAACAACAACTAACCTATTGACCTAGGCCTATGCACGCGAAAGATCTCTGTGGTAGTTCAGTATTACAGCCAGGGAATGGCCAAGGAATATAAGGGAGAGGTTTTGGTAAATTAAAGGAAGGTAGGGAGGAAACTCTCCAGGAGATAGAATACGCCTACAGTGGGTATATACAGAGACTAAGTTAATAGAAGGATGAGTGTCTTTTAAGGTAGCTAACAAGTTAAACCCATAAAAAAGCTTGTAGGGTAAAAAGAATAACAAACACAGGCAGTAACAGAAATTGGATAGGAAGGCTAGGCCGGGAAAATGAAAGAAGCGGTAAACTGGTGGATGGGCATTGAAAAAGATGGGAAGGAAAAGGAACTGATATCTGATGTTAGTGACTTTTCTCATTATAACCAATATATTTTGTATAAACCTATATGTGAGGGTTAGGGGAGGGGGAAGATAAACTGTCAGGCTGGGGAATGAGGAAATTATTCCTCCTTCAGTTTTTATGCAAACACAACTAAGTGACGATTTTATCATGTAAAACAGGAGATTTTCCTTTTTCATGTTCAATTAACTTAGGCAAAGACTGAGTAAAGTTCAGTTAAGACCAGTTGGGGTAAAACAACTGAAATACAACAAACCAGTGGGAACTGTTTCATTTCCAGTTAAAAAGGTAGCACTGACTTTAAACAGTTAATTTAGACTATGCCAAAGAAAGTTGAAAGTTATTCAATTTGTTGAAACAGTTGAAATCAGTTGAGACCAGTAAGAAACCAGTTGGTCCAGTTGAGAACAGTTGGGACCAGTTTGAAATCCCAATTGGATCACAGCAAAAGCAGTTGGAAGTGATCCAATCCTGTTGAAACAGTTGGAATCAGTTGAGACCAGTAAAAAACCAGGTGGTCCAGGTGAAAACAGTTGGGACCAGTTTGAAATCCCAGCTGGATCACAGCAAAGACCAATTTGAAGTGATTCATATCCAGTTGAAACAGTTGGAAGCTGCACAAAACCAGTTGGGACCAGGTGGGGGCAAGTTGGGGCAAGTTAGGACCAGTTGAAAATTCCAACTGGATTCAACTGGAATTGTCTCCTAGCGTGGGAAAAATTACTGCTTTTGGGCTATTTCGTTCAAAATCTTCCGAAATCGTCCTGCCATTAAAACTTGTCAAGGACATTTATACATTCTAGTATTGCTATCTGGTCTACTCTATTGTAGAAAAAGAACCATAATAACCTCCAAGGTTCCTTCGTGCTTTGGAAGAAACAACTAAATTCGTCCCTCAGCCTTAGGTTGCAATAATTGGGATAATAAGTACCCATTTCAAGATGAAACAATCGACCGACTGCTTAATGAAACATTCCTTTCCTCCTCACCTTGAACAATCTTCCAAAGGCAACGATTTGTCCTACAAAAATCGTCCAAAAGGTGTAAGACGAAATTGGAAGACGAGAAAAAGTCGTCCAAAATGATCCACAATCGTCCCATTTTCACTGGGTACGGACCGTAAAATCTCATGGAGGCACTACGGACCGTATAAGCTCCATTGTATAACAATATTGCACAGTGTACATACAGGCTTTAAACTGGCACTAATGTCAGTCCTGGTCATTCACCTTCAGATCTGTGGATGTTTTAGTGAATTTTTGCTCATAACAGACCAAAGAGATTTCGAGTTCCCAAGTTGGCTATGCAAAAAAAGAGCAGATCCACTATTTCTGAAATATATCAATGCTCCCACAACAATATCCAGTTTCCATGGATAAACTTTGCATTACATTTGTCTTATTTTTTTCATCAAAATTCATTCAAATGTTACTCGTTCGCTATTTCCTTTACAGTTGCTTCTCTATTCGATATTTATGTTAGGTTCTTGAGTGGGCTCTAACTATTCCCGGTACCTAGGGGAATAAAAAAATCTACTTGAAATAAATAATAAATGGTTCCCCTTCTGTTTTCTTAAAATTCCCTGAATTTCCAAATTTTCCAGATTTTATTAAATAATATTCAGAAACGTATTGAAAAAAATTGAAAAACTGCCTGTTTCTATTGCGGAATGTATCCTCTATGACAGCCTGAGTTAACCAGATACTATATTGTGCCTGTAAGGACTATCTCATGAAATACGAACAAGAATTCCCTACGAGAGAACAGCTTACCTGACGAGAGCCATGGGTGCCCATAGGCTGCCACCCTGGGCGTATTTTTTCCAATGTAGTATGCATTTTTCACTTAAACAATTTAAACTTCTTAAATTTCACAAGAGAGCAAAACCAGATTTGGGGAAAACAAGCCTCTTCAAAGCTAGGGTCAGACACATTGACACCATATCATCTTGCAAAGACTCGGTGCTTTTCGATTGTATCTCACCGTCCTGTAAAAGCACCGTCTACAGGTGCAAAGCCTGGATTGACTAAAGCGATAAGGCGTTAAAATTGAGATGTGAATAACGCCAATTCACACTAGGCGCTGTACGACGCGCAATATTTTCTGACCATTCATGAGGAAGAATTACTGTTTTGTTAAATCACATGGCTAATCAGGTCCGTAGCCTGCGTTAAGTTCCAAGAGGACAGTAATGATATCCAAGAGGATAGTGATGATACTAACTATGTGGACCACCAGGGATGTACCAAGTAAAGAAGACACCCGGGTGAATACTTTGGGACCCATACCAAGGTCGGGAGTCAGCCTAATGAAGTGGTCTAAGTCGGGGGGTAACATTTTACATTAGTCACCTAAAGGGCGAAACTGATCTTCCCTAAAATCTTTTAAATAGTTCTGTATTTACAAATTGTTATTGTGCACTGAATATGTATCTAGATATGTATCTATTACTTGGCTGGGTTAAAGGTATGGGGTACTTTCTTCAAAAGCAAAGGTGACGCCCTCGTCTTTTGAGAAATTTTTGTTCATGTAAGTTTATGTTTTAGATGATTGATGCTATCTTTGTTTAAGCTTCGAACTGATTTTATGATTAAAAAGTTTTATTTGTGACTTTTGGCCTAAAGTGCTAACTTGGAGAAAAGTTGCATATGAACGATGACTCAAAAGCAAGGTAGTACTACAATATCTAGCAAGTTTATGACACGGTCTTTAAGGCCACAGTATGACTGTCACGTAGACTAGGCCTTTCAAAGAATTTTTCTTTTCCACACTTTCCTCCCACATTGCAGGATAAAGTAATTCCTAGGACTTGTAACATGCACTTGTCTCCTACACCTCAAGACGAGATTAAAAAGAGAATAAAGTGAAACCTGTATTTAAGGTGCTATGTTTTAAAAATTATTACTTCATGGGAAGGGATTCAGTTTAAAAAGGTTAATCAGTAAAATCACTTGTAGGGGGAACTGGAATTGATGTTACTGGTACCCTAAAGTTATTAACGCATTCATCTAATTTAAAAACAATATGGGCAATTTTGTTAAAGCATAAACGAAAAGAGTAAGCCTGTTAAAGGGCTTTAGTATAGAAGTTTCAGATGTATTCTACCTCACTGTAGTACAGCAACATTCGTCACTGTGCATTAGTCTAACCAATATTTAAGAAAGGAGCTCATTTTTCAGTAATAGTTATCCGACGAGTCTCTAGCGGGTTTAGGGATCTCCCTGGTGAAAATTTATCCAACAGTGATCTCCAGGGCCACTTTTCTATGTTATGGGGGCATTTAAGTCTTAACTGCGACAAAGAAATTTTCTGTACTTTCCTTATTATTTGTAAATAGGCCAGCTGTCATTTAGGGTATGAAAACCGCAGAGGGGCAGCTTCTTTCATTGCCCCCCTCCCTGGTGGCCCATGGCCCTTGACCAGGCATTGGTCAGTGGCAGAGGGATGAGGGAAAACTATCTGTATAGCAAAATGGAAAACATCTTAATCTCCTCGTATCGCGTCACAAGTCACATTGTTAGAAGTGCTGGGTATTTACAGAATTACGGGTACCGTATGTACTCTAATATTTATACGCCTTTTTTCTAATAAATAAGCACTGAATTTTTCGTCGCATTGCATGTAAAGAAATTGTAAATTCCTGAGAGAACAGAGTATAATGAAAATGATATTGTCCTGCCTCATTGCTAAGGAATCTTATCAAGTCCCATATTCTGCGGCAAAAGAATGTTTCTGCAATTTTTTTTTTGATGATGTCAATCACGCTATTACATACCGTGAATCTGTTTTGCTTCACTGGCAGTGGGAGTGGTAGGTCGACTACGTAGGGATGATTACATTGGTGGAGATCGCTAGACTATCCGAATAGCCTAACATAAGATTCTAAAATCAACACAAGAAAACTTCGTAACAGTAACATGTCATAAACGCGCCAAATAACAGAATGAGAAAGCTACTGTTTCACGGCACTGCAATAGGAACGGCATGAAAATGGTCGTTTTATCGGAAATGCTCGGCACATGTGTAGAAGTTTACCAAACATCATAAACAATGTACGCTTAGTACTTCGGTCTTTTCTGGACCAAATCAGGGACTGCAGCATTACAGATTTCGTCGGCTTGAACTCTAGACATTTACACTTTGACCTTGGTTTCCGAATCCAGCTATGTAGAGACGTATTTTTGTGGTTAGCCTCAAGACATTTGGCATCAATCTTTAAAAGATTTTTAAGGATCGATTTGTATTTCCACGTATGATGTGACTAGAATCGGATTCAGTAGCAGGATTAGTTGTCAAATGAATCTTGACCCATAAAAATCAGTTCAGATTTTATTGAAGGAAATAAATTCAACAATCTGTCAAAATTAAATTCAATAATCTGTCAAAATTAAATTCAATAATCTGTCAAATAATATTTGAGACAAAAAACATCTCAGATAGGTACTACATGTTCCAAAATTAACGAAAAGCTTGCTTCTCATTGCAGACGAGCATTATTTCTTGATATTTTCAGCAATGAGATACACCCCTGGTCTTTGTTCGGACTGTGAATACCTGGTAGAAATACCAAGGTCAGCTTGTTGTTTGCGGTTTTTTATCGTTAAAAAATCGGCCAAGTCGTGAGGCTATCGGTTAAGTCATTACGTCCAGTTTCATGGGACAGATTTTTGTAATGAGTGCATTATGCAGTTTGCAACAAAATGTTCTGATGCTGAACAAGCGATCCATATAATCAGCCGCCGTGCCGTATAACAGAAGCTGAAGTTCACACTTTGTTGTTAGTGTCCAGGACTCTCATAGTCCTCTTTTGCCGAAGTCTCGGCGTCATCTTCACTTTCCTCCACATCCGACTTCAAGAGGACGATGTCTGACTCCTGGGAGTGCAATACTTGGATCTGCTTGCAGTTTTGCCGTGACTTCCTCTTCCATTTCAAACTCAGTGAAAATGAGACGATTTTGGAAGATTTTTGATGAGGTGTTTTCGTCTTCTAATTTTTGTCCTACGGCATTTGGACCATTTTGGTAGGAAAATCGTTGCTTTGGAACATTTCTCAATTTTAAGAAGAAACGAAATTTTCATTGCGCAATTGGCCGACTGTTTTACCTTGAAATAGGGATTTGTTACCAGACTGCTGAGGAACGAATTTATTTGTTTCTTTCACATTACAAAGAAACCTTGAAGGTTATTATGGTTCCTGTTCTGCAATGAAATAGTCTAGGCAGCTATACTGGAATCTATAACTGTCCTTGGAAACTTTTAATGGTAGGCAGATTTTGGAAGGTTTTGGACGAAATCGTAATATTTCGTCCATTTTTCACCGTAATGTCATTCGCGTCAAATCCCTCAAAAGAGTCACCATTAGAATCGGACTGAGCCCCAATCAAGTCATTCTCTGAGACATCCATACCACTTGAGATACCACTCTTCTTGAAGGATTTGCGTATCATCTCGGAGATTATTGCTTGTCATGACTCCTTGATCCATTTGAGTAAATATTTCTTCAATGGGCCCATGTGTAACTAGACGGTTCGTACTTGCAGGCAAGTGCAGATCGAAGCCACTGAAAATGGTATGAAACGAAGCAGAAGAGCTCAATATTGTGCCACTTGATTCCAAGTTTCGATCAAATAAATATTATGTGCGGATAAAAAGTAGCAAACGGCCTACCATGCTCACCTCTCCGAGCAAAAATGTTCTGCCGCCAACTCACCTTTAACTGTTGTGTCAGGAACGTATCTTCCAAGCAGGCACACAGACAGTTGTAAAACGTTTCTACCCAATTTCGGGCATTTACGCACGCGCAGCTTAAGCTGAGACGTGAAAACGGATTTGTAGCGGCAGACCAGAGTGTTAAACAAGCGGGGATGTTCGACGGTGTGGTCGTTGAGTCAGTGCCAGTGTTAGTCTGCGTAGCGGTTTTCAAGTCTGGGACTATTTTATGAGTGATCAAACCAAGTATAAAAAGAAAGTAAATAGAAATGCGTAACAACTTATTGTCCTTCAAAAACAATACTTACTATATCTCTCAAATGGAAAGACTATTCCAGTTGCAACACGGTCAAGTCGGTGAAATCGGGGAAATAGGCAAAATTCCACTTAATGAAAAAGTCAAAGTAACTGCGTTGCAGATGGAATGCAGTATGCGTTCGCAGTTATCGTGTTCAAATAGACAAGTATCACACTGAAATATTCATACGCCGAGCCACTAAAGAAGGCACCGATTCACGTGACTGAGCAAATCCAACAATCGAAGCTGTAGTCTACGATTAATGATTGATACATGGCCGGCCGGCCAGTAATACTGTTAGACTGTACAGACCGTACTGTGTACAGTCTGTGTGATAGTCGGTTTCGTGCTCTGTTCCAAGATGACTGCAAAAGTTAATCAAACTAGCAAAGTTCAAAGTGCTGTTCGTGGCTACCGTATTTACAGGGAAAGTTGGTTACCTTCACAGCTGACTGTGAAGCTGACAACCAAATGGACAACTTTTCCATAGCGGTTAATTGGAAGAACTCAGATAAGCAACAAACAGTTGTGGGGCACTTGCCGAGAGAAAAGTCGCGAATCTTCTGGCATTTTTGAATGGGGGGGGGGGGGACGCTGTTACAATTAAGGAAAAACGGAGACATAGCGAGACGGCAGGCGGATTAGAGGTACCCTGTGAACTGACATCCTCTGGCTCACAATCTTAACACAGGGTCTGCGTAAGCTTCTGTAATGCCGATGTTAAGGTAAGATTCCTTGCCGATAAATTTGACTGTAATAAACGGACCCTTTACGAAAATTCAACGCCCTCGGGGAGTTTATTAGAGTAAATGCAGTAAAAGAGTAAAGTATTTAACTTACAAAATATCTGTAAGATGTAGGAAAAAGAACAAAAACTAAAGAAAAGCATAGAGAATACGAAAAATTTGCTGTCATTTTTTGAAGCTAAGATTAACAACACTCTCAATGTTTTTTATATTCTTCTTTATGTTACTTTCTGTAATTCTACAGAAATTTTACACAGTGTTTAGCTTCATTAAAGTTGCATTAGAAATTCGGGCAAATTGGCCCGTGGGTTGTATTCTTGGACAACCCTGCTGTATAATCCTATCTAATCAAGGCAACAACTCTCGTACCAACCACCAGTCAACAAGTTTTTGAACCAGGTAGATAGCCATACCAGTATTTTGTGGTTGTGAGGAGACAAACGGCAACTTCTTGCGTCCATTATATGGACAAACACAGAAGTAACCACTAAAAATGAAGCGCACAATTTTTGCCTTATTTTACCTTGACTGAGACCGATAAAGGTCTTTCGGGAACTACCAATCTACGTTTCAAGGAGAACATGTTCACCAGTCCTGTTGTCATCACTTAAAGTACTGGCAGTCCTCCACAATTTAGCCCCCCAATTCTTTTGTAAAGGCAGGAACACTCTGCCATCTATGACACTTTTGGGGTTGTTTTTTTTTTTCTTTGCTACCTCACTTTGATTGCAACTTCGATCTTCAAAATTGCACCATTAAACGAATCGGTTCCGTCCAAACTTGCACTAAAATTACGCATATATCTATTACCACTGACCAATTTTCTTCTAATAGAATTTCATTAACAACCTCCAGTTTCTTAGACACAGACTGATAAACCGCAAACTACTAAGACTTTCCCAAATAGTACCTTGGTATAGTGCATGCATGTTTTTATTGCTAGAAAGAGCAATGTTGTCACCAATGCTCTCTTGGTTTATTCCATACTGCAATAGTGTATACTTTCTACTGCTAAGTTTTCAAATGGGGAATGGGGAGGGGTTATGATACTTGTGAGGGACGGGTACCCCTTCCCCCTCTGTGCTACTGCTTGGAAGATGCGGCTGGAAAACTTGTACCTACTCCTCTCATCAAGCTGTCTTGCCAACTACTTATCAGTGATATTTCTATACTAAAATAATCGTTTGTAGTCTGACCATCTGACATGGTCAAATAATAGCACACTTTGTTCAATTTGTCATGATTTTACTTAAGACCACCAACCTTTCCAGAGCGGAAGGATGCCCCTACCTGCAGAAACGTTCCTTTGCATTTGTTGCATTTCCCCAATTTTTCACTTCCTTTAACCTTAATCTATCCCCAGCTACCCCACCGATTGCCCAGAATGGTGATACAATAGTCGGGTAGATATAGGGTTTGACCCTAAAAAATTCCTACAAGTGAGTTTTATGCAGTTTGGTATTGGTTGAGGTGTATAATGTACCCAGGAAAAAATCCACCAAAATCCACCCATGAAAAGGGCCAAAATTAGGTCAAATCCAAAATGGCGGCTTTTTTAACCCTTTTTTTTCCTACTTAATGTGAAAAAGGTGTTTGTAGTGTGGGTTTTATTGGCAATTTTATGCGTAAAAATGTTTCTATGACTATCTCAGACTAAATGTTTCAAGTTCCCTTTCAAAAACACAATGATGACATTACAATGACGTCCATTAAAACTTTCCATTGAAGGTTTGAATGCCTTCGTATAATGGTTTTATTAAAATAACTGCAGAAAAGGGACGTGTAACTTGCGTACTTTAAAGGGTTTATGTAAAACTGAATGATCCTTGTAAAATTTATAGTGCTGAAGCTTAGAGTGTTCAGAAGTTAAAGCCCTCAGAAAAGTATTGCGCAATACCATGTTCCTAGGAAGAAAGGTGCAAGCGCCATTTCGTCATATTTTGAAAGCTGATATCTTTTCACAGGAATAAGATCAATGGCTGAAAAATTTGTATGTGGTATGATGTATAGCTATATAAAAAGAATTTGATGCCAAAGCAGCATTACTTATCTCATTTTTGAAAACCTGGGCACTTGAAAATGTAATTTTTTACTTCTAAATGTAATTTTTTTTTAAATTTATAAATTTGCAGGCCTATTATTAATTGTTAGATGGCCCTCATAATTTATATAACTTTAACATTATTCCAGGTCTATAAGCGAGAGAAAGCATAACCATTTAATGCCTTTAATTATTAAGTGCTAAGGTTCAAAACTGGTTGCCTTAAAATATTTCAGCAAAGGGACATGGGAAGGGCAACAAACGACTAAAACTGTCCTGCACGTGACCTTTAAAGTTAACCTATTCCTTATGGAACCCAAGTATTTTAATTATTAAAGTAAAGATTTTAGTAGTTTTTTTCGGATTTGAAATCCTCTTATGACGTTCAGATACCAAAATATTTGTTCAGATTTTAATATTCCAACTTGAAATTTAATATAAAAGAGTATAAGTTTCATATTTTTAACTGTTTTAGTCTAAATATTAACTTTTAATCCTTTAAAGTCCACTCGTAGTTTTATTAAATTTTTAGGCCAAAACTGTTTCTTAAATCTCATTTTCATGACTATTTGACTGATAATTTTTAGATTCATTATTTAGACTTTTCATTCGATTAAAGTGACATTTTTATCAGCAAAATGTTCACTTAAAAATCACAATTATGACTTGCCAAGACACTTTATACCATTTAAAGCTTAAACTTCCGCTTTACATTTCCAAACAAAAAGGTTAGTCAAACTAATAAAATACAAATGGTAATTAAAAAGTCAAAATTATGTAACTGAAACTTAATATTTCATTTCAAGTCAACATTATGAGGTCAGAAGTCCTTATAAATAATGGAATAAAAGAGGCAAATACATGTGACCCTAATAGTCAAAATAATGCAATCAAAAGTCAAGACAATATAATTTAGGACAAAAGTTTGACTTTTTCAAGTCAAATTGATAACAGTAAGGGTGAGATTTTAGGTCACATTCTGTACTCCAAAAGTAAAAGTATGACATTATTGGTCAACTTTATGAGATTTTAGATTAAAATAATGACAATCAAGGTTACAAGTTGGAATATGAAAGTAAAAATTGTAAGATAGCTGTCAAGATATTGAGGTTGTAAGTCAAACTTGTGAACATCACAGGCAAAGTTATGACATTGGAAGTTGAAAATGTTTTTAAAGGCATTACTTCACCCCCCAAAAATCCATTTTACGACAGTTTGATTTTTTTTGTTCCCTTCCCATATATCTATGCTACCTATATTGATACCTATATTGAACTCCAGCTACTTAATAATCACTGGAAATGTTATAAGGGGAATGGTCTTCCCCACGCTTACAGGCCTTTATAAACCTACAGTAGCAATAGGTGGCTATATTACAACGGCCCTCTGACATTTGGTCTAGGGCCATGGAATGGGTCGGAAATTTAGAAAAACATATTTTAGGAGTGAAAAATTACAACTTCAAAGACCCGTATATTCACACTTGAGTGAATTATTGCAGGTTTGACTCAAAATTCTGTTAATATAGTACCGTAGTAAATCTCTTCACATTTGAATTTTCAGTTATGTATCTTATTCCTGTAAAATGATATCATCCTGCAAAATTACTAAATAATTCGCAGACAGCTTTCATAATGAAAGTGAATGCGCCATACTTTTCTGGGGACTATACTCCTTGAAGGACCTAGGCTTGAAAAGTATGCCACTGCTATCATCCAGTTGTATAAACATTGCGGACCTGTGTTTATATCAAAGACTGTGGCTGTAGTGTATTCATGTGTGATGCTGGCCTTTTACGTCAGGGGCGTGTTATAGAATTTGGACCTCATTGACAAATGTCCTGATAACCATATTTTAGGGACCTGCAACTGATGTGCCCCCTTTTTATCCAATCTGGTTCTACATGATAATAGCTCCAGTTCGATGGCAAACACTATAGCTTATACTTAAAATCTTATCTGTGAGTTATCTCGTGGTTAAAAATCCAACATTGCCAAACTACAGATCATCCAGCATATTCTGAAACTAGACATAGTATGTGTCATTTTCATTAAAGCGTTAGCACTAGTTGATACCCTACTTCACGTTTCTGATTTAACCTTGGCAAGTTTCACCGAAATAAATGAGCCATCGTTTGGTCACTTGCTTGCAGGGGCCCTCCAAGGATGGGGGAGGGGTATGCTACTTACTTGCCCCGTCCGTTCCTGCTTAAAGAAACACAGTTTACAGGAACAATGTGCCAAAATACTACCCCCATTTCTGCTTGCCGACCACGACCATTAAGTGTACGAACCCATTAAATGTGTTGATGACTATCCCTGACTAAAAGCAGCTTTACTCGGGTGTCACGTGACCGGATCACCAATAGGTGTCTGTCTACAATAAGCTGTAACGTCGGGACGTACACGTAATGTGTCCTGTCTCTTTCCCACACTTTTGAAATCCTGGCAGCGGCGCTGTTAGTTGTGGCATACCACGTAAATATGACTGTACTAAGTTCGTCCTCAAATGCTGCTTTTTCTTGTGTTTAAACAATCAAGTCGTAAGCAAAACCCAGTACTTTTTAGGTCCAGTTACCAAAACCAATTCCTATCATGCATTTCCCGCTAAACGTTTTATCCTACTTACCTTGCCACCTAAATGCCAAAACATAAGAAGACCAAGTTTACTTTCAATTTTTTCTGTAGGGAAGGCAATGGGTCACAGGCCAACTGTACTACTGCTTTAAAATTCAAATGTAACAACATTTTATCAATCGAACATGAGTGGAACAAATTTCCTGTGATCAGCAAACTGTGCAACTTGAATAGATCTGCGTATTAATATGTCAACCATGACATCAGCAATTTTGCAAATGATTCATTATAATAAATTTTCTTGAACACATTTTGATAGACTTTTGGTATAATTAGAAAGGGCTTCGATGATTAAACCCTCAAGGACATAGAGTTTGTCAAGGTTTCATCAGCAGTGACGCTGATTTATTCGGGACTCAAGAAGTTTATTTGACTGTCAATGTGTTGCTCTCATGTCCAACCCTGCCAAAACTGATTGAAATCCTTGCTACATAAATTGGGAGGGTAGGGGCTGGGTGGGTACATTTTGTCTCAAATCCACCCAAGTAGGTACAAGGCTACCTCAGTAACGTACAGCGTGAAAGGAGCAAAGAGCGAATCCACCACTATAGCAACTGCACATATAGAGTATGCGTTGAGATGGCACACTCAAATATTTCACTACTCTAAGAAAAATACCGTATAACTTCACCAGCTTAATTCAGGGCCGCTCGCCTGGGGGACTGAAGTCCCACATAATTTTCAGTTTGAAGATGTTTTCTCTGAAAACGTCCAAAATAGCAGCCTACCCTTAAAAAAATGTCAAAATTCAGGAGTGAATTGTCCAGTCACCAATCTTAAACTCTTGATGGCAGGTACTGCAATTGTAGAGCTTAACTATTAAATGTGACTGCATTGTGTAGGTTATACACTGCTAATTTGATTATAAAAGGGTGCGACCAAACCGATGAGCAGCTTAACCTGTAGGCTAAAGAGTATCTTTTAATAAAGCTTTACTGCACTTAACATGACTGCTTTGCCCATTAATCGCAAATGTAATAGCCTATTGTTAGAGCCTAGGGTAAACTCTACGGGGATAGGCTCATAACTCATACACCACAGACAGCGATGCTACCACTTGAACTGACTAGAGACTTATTTCCTTTGAAAAGCACAGTTTCATAACAATCAATTGTGTAAAAATGGGAACATTCGAATATCCAATAATTAACAACCCTAAATCAGGTCACTAAGCAGTCACTCCCGTGTTGGATTAAACATAACATAGTTGTGGTTGTAACGTTCGTGAAAACAGACACGGACAAACTAGGGGTGGCACCAGATGGGAGCAGGGGCCATGGCCCCATCGGGGAAGGCTGACTTCGAGGAACTTTCCCAATTTTGTCAGGGAGCCTTTATAGGTACGATAAAATATGTAATTCCGAAGACGTCCAGCCCCCCCCCCCGACAACTTACTTGAATTTCCTCTCATGTACAGCACGTTCTACGATAGCCCCCCCCCACCCCCAGTTTTTCAGATTTTCTTTCATGAAACCCCAAACTTTAAAATTCTTTCAAAAGAAACTAAATATTTTCGGCTAGCTTCAGGAACCAAAAAAGTTTGCTTTCAATATCCTCCCGGCAAACCCATCGCCCTTTTCAAGTCTTCAGACCGCTCCTCCCGCCAAAGAGTTTAGGCCCCTGTAGAGCAAATCCTGGGGCCATGCAACTCTGGATAAACCTGTTGAAGGACCAAACCACAATTTGTTTCTCTCTGCAGTGCGCTCTGCTACTTGCTAGCTTACTACACTGTAAAAATGCTTAAGTAAAAATACTACCCCTGGAAACCTAAATGCAAGAAATCAAGACGACTTTTTGTGTTTTGCATGAATTCTAGTAGTAGGCAAAGAACAGTCGTTTTGGGTGGTTTTGGGGACATAAGTCTAAGATCGTAGGTGAATTATGAAAGCTTCAGGTCTAGAGTAGTACTGTTGGTCAATTTAATCGTAAAACCATCATGCCAAACAAAATTTGAGTACAGCAAAACTTCCTGTAATCAGTAAAAAAGTGTTATTTTAGGTGCATTTACCGTTACAATGACGTAAAAACGGCCATTTTGGAAATGACCTATTTAAAATAAAGATCTTGTAAACCGATTTTGGTAGATTTTTGATATGTTGTTTCCCACATCCAAATCTACCAAAAACCACTGAAATCTTACTTGTAGGAATTTTTGGGGGGTTAAGGTATATTTTATCACAAATCTACCCGACTACAAAGACTGTAACTTTTGCTGCAGCTTCAGCACAGCCTATTTATGTAGGTTTCTGTCGTGCTTTGCCGAGCTTCTATCATACTAAAATTTATTCATTCTACATGAATCCCCCTAACTGATGAACCCACCATCTTTTCAAGTACAATGAATGGTGACCATATTACCGAGTGGCGGTGCGCCTATCTAATTCATTGCAGATTGCAAGGCTTACCTGTGTGGGTTAATTTCATTGACCTTAACCCACTTATGGCTTACCTGACACAGCAGCTGTTGTGTAAAGGCTTTAGAATGATTTCCATTTCATCCTCCAACGTCAGCTGCCACCTTTTACTCCCCACAACCGTGCGGCTAAATACGTCTTCAATCAATCAGTCAATCAGTCAGTAGGTCAGTCAGACAGCCAGGCAATCAATTAATCAATCAATCAATCAGAGACATTGATAGAGGGCTAATATTAACACTAATTGTTCAAAGGCACTCAACAAAGGGTTAAATGAATAAATTGCCTTTTGCTACATTTTAAGAATTTCTTGAGCACTTTTGGTAAAAATTCGAAAGGTGTTCCACTCTTTAGGGCCAAACCAGGGACGGCGCCACAGGAGGCAAGGCAGGCATTTGCCCCCTATGGTTTTTCAACTCCAAAAATAAAATCGTCTAAAAAACGTTTTAAGACACATTTTTGTAGGGGGAGGGGTGAGGTGTTACAATATGTCACCCATCTATCACAATATTAGTTAAATTGTTCGTTACAAAATACCTGAAACTTGCAATCCCCGCACGCATAACGTTTTCTGTTTTCTCCATTGTTTACGTGAATGCAGGTTTAGTATTACATATACACTAAGGCTATTATACATGACGCCTAAACAAAAAGAGCACAGGAACCGAGAGTAAAGCTAAAACAATACACAAGTACTCCCTAACGCCAAGTTATTGTGAGACCTTACACATATGGTGTCACACAGCAAAAAGTTCTCCCTTTCTTGGAGAAAAGGTGCGTATCACTGCAAAATACACCAAAAAATACAGACAGCTAATTTGTGCATTAGGGGATACGCCTGATCCATGAATCTCTATCTAACCAAAACCCCAACCCCACCCGTAACTCGGAATATATTTTCGTCCGGGGGAATCTTTGGTCTTTAGTGAACCTTCGACCAAGTGAACCTTCCGTCTATGGGTATTCCCCCTGTCCGGATTATGTAGTGTTTGGCAATCTCAAACATTTACTGTATCTCCATTCCCACCCAGCATGTGACCATTTAAAGTTTAGAATGTGCACATATATACTGGGAGTATCATGAGTCAATCACTTAACGAACATTTTGACAATAAAAATATAAAAAACATTTAATAAAATGAATTAAACTTTGAAGTAATATTATATGTCTCCCTTATTGCTAAGCCTAGGAAGCGGGGAGGGGGGGGGGGGCTGGGGAAAGCACCCAGTCAAAAAATCTGGGGGCTGAAGTCTGCTTTATGTTGGTGTTGTCTCCACTGAGTAATCCATAGAAAACGAATTTTAAATAGTAGGTGCATGGCCGTACACAACACAATCTTAACTGTATGAAGAAATCTTAATTGAGTCAATCAGAAAAAGAGCAAAGAAAAACAGGGCGATGCCACATGGGACATGGGTCAACCGCCTCCTATTATTTGCAAGAACAGGGGAATGAGAGAAGGAAAAGAACAGGAAAAAGAAAAGGACAAAACGAAAGAGAAGAAGGGGAAGCGAAGGAGCAAGAAGAAAGGAGGAAGGTAGGGTAGGCATATATTTGATCCATATAATTAGTCCAGAGCTTCCAGAGGCCCTATTCCGGTGTCTACCAGCCTTTAGGTACCTTGTATAATGCATATATGAAGCAACAAAAATATTCGTAATAAATCGTGTTTCTGTCGACTCAACGCACTTATTTTTGAGTAAAAACATACCCATACATAAAAGGGGGTGGCTTCAAGAGGTTTGTTGACTACATACTCTTCTCCTAGACAACAAAACTACTGTCCTATTTCACCTAACTAAAACTTAACATTCAATTAATTTTCGCACTTTCCAGCAATATATGATCAGCTCAAAAAATGTACCAAAGACATCACCATTTTGCATCTAAGCAACCTTAAAATAATACATATTTCTCAAAGGGGCCCTTAGACCCCTCCCCAGTAACAGGCCCGTAGCCAGGGGTGTTCAGGGGGTTCGCACGACCCCCGCTCAGACCAAAATTTTTGTATTTTTTTTTTATTTAGGTCTAAATGGAGTTTTTGGCGTTTTTCAGGGAAAAATGTCAATTCCGCTGGTTTAGCAAATGTAAGCCGTAGGCCTATGAGTTAGGGTTGCCAGACGTCCGGGCGGGTTTGTAAAGTTGCCAACAATGTCCGGATTTCATATATTTCTCACATGATTTGATCACATGGTTTTCCCTAACTTTGCTTTACGGGCTAAATATTTTGAAAGCTTAATTGGCCATATTATTGGTCTGACCAAGTAATAGGCCTATACCGATGCCGTGAACAGTGAATAAAACTAACGGTATCCCTATACCTCGTATTCACAAATACAATGACCATAGATTCCCCGTACCCACTTCCCACATATGTAAGCTGCATCGCGCTAACCTTTTAAATACTGTTGTACTGTACAATGAGTACGGCGTTACCGGACAGCATTCTGACAGCCACATTCCGAGACAGGGGAGAAAAACACCACCTGAGGTATGGCAACAATGTGCATAATTTAAGTCAACGGTAGCATAGACCCGCCCCAAGTGACCCTAGTATGAGAAGTTCTTTTGCTTCAGTGTAATCCAATTCCCTGGGGTCGGCCCCGGCCCCATTGACTCTTACAGTTACTCTCATACAGCTCCGCTTAGAAATATATATTAACTGCCAGTAAAGCATCTTTCACCAAACAAAAATTAAAATTCACTTAATTATGAACACTTTCCAAAAACATATGATCAGTTAAAAAAAATAACCCGAAACATCACCATTTTGCAGCTAAGCAACTTTATATTAACAAAAATTTCCAAAAGGGGCGGGGCACGCCCTCCCCCTAGACCCCTCCCCGGACGGCGATCACTTATCCCATGCTTTTCCCCCCTCCCCATCGAAATACCCTGGCGCCGCCCCTGGGCCAAACACAAGACAGAGCTCGAGTAAGAGTAACAATGGTGGCTTTAGGAACAATATATCGTATTGGAGAAGTAGATGATCTGAGTTGCCTTTGGGAAGGTTGTTGCTAAGATAAGTCCGAAATATAGCTTGGTGCTTTCTCAAACATGCCCCTTTCTTAACTCTTTAGCAGCCATCTCTAATTTTCCTAGTATGACCTTTTCATCCAGCTAGCTAAACACAGTCCTCGACATTATTGGCAATCTAACATAACTTTTTACCAAAACTGAATTCGAAGTTGATCTGAACATAAAAATTGTAGAATGTACATTTCTCTATCATCTACCTTAGCTTGAAGTGCAATTCTGGTCGAACAAATTCAAAATGGCCGCTGAATGCTTAAATTCGCGGAACTTCTCCCAGAACTGGTGCATGATCTTCATCTAACCTCAAATTTGGCTATGGAAAAGCGCCCTGACAATTGACAGAGCAACAATTACCATCCAGTTTGTTTGGGGACATATCATATGAATCAATCTCATCGTCTTTTTTCTTCGAGGCCACCTTCAGAACTTTCAACACTAATTTAAAAATACGCACTGCTATGCTGTTTGCTCGGTATATCGTCACTAGTTCAAGGTACGAAAAAATTGCAATCTCGCCATTCACTCAAATTACGTGTAGAAGTTATTCCGAAAGTCGCAAAAACATCGCTATGAACATTTGGGGGGATCTTATCTTCATAGCTAGTTTGGTGATTTCAAGCGTGATAGGTTGGATACGTAATAGTACGTAAGAGGCGGTGATCGGTACATTTACCTGATACGTAACGGTACGTATCTGACTGTGAAAGGGTTAAAGACTACATGCAGCCACTTATTCCTGCTTTCTCTGTCTTTGGCCTTTTAACAGGAGCTAATAGGTTTGCATTTAGTACTGTTTTTTTTTTTTTTTGTATTTTTGGGGTCTTAGTTTTGCAGTAGGGGGCTAGCTTTCCAGTAGGGTATACATTCCGTAGTTGCCGGAGTCTTACTTTTGCATGATGTCTTACATCAAGGGTTGTTCCTGTTAACTTTTCAAAGTAACTCGTTTTTTTCCATATAATTGTAACTCTTTAAAGTTACTAGTTAAAAATGTTGAAAAAGTAACAAGTTAAAGTTACTTTTTATTGAAAAGTAACTGGCTATAATACGTAAGTGGTTACTTGAACGTTGTTACACGGCACCTCGTCAGAGATGGGACTAATCACATAGTATAAAGAAGGGGTCACATGAGAGGACCGATACATTCTCGTTTGTGCAGGTTTATCTGAAGGGTTTTTCAAAGAAAGAAAGGGTGAGAAATGATCCCAGATGACCTTCATCACCTTTTAACGGGGATCTAGACAAAGGCTGGTAATGTTCACCATGCGGCAGTGAATCCGAGTATTGTATCGGAGTCTATGCAAATTATTTATTAGACGAACTTTGGTTATATCCAAAAGTTTCCAGGTACGACAATTCCACTTTGAACATGGAAATCTTTATAATCACATCATAGTATTTAGAGAAGTTAACAGCTGTTAAAGAGGGAGAGCGGCGTTATTTCAGTGATAAAAGTCTGCACTCTTCAAGGCATAAACATGGTCGTACGATGCCCGAGAATTGCTAATGATAAATTTAAAACTTTGACCGTCTAAAGTGGGGCTAAGTAATGTTTTCTACGGCACACACAAATATATATATATATATATATATATATATATATATATATATATATATATATATATATATATATATATATATATATATATATATATATATAATTTGCCAACTAGCAAAGACTCATTCCATAAGTGTACCCGGTAGACCCATTATTCCAGGTATTGGGACCCTCACCGAAGGTCTCTCGGGCTATGTTGATAGTATTGTCAACCCCTTACTACATAAAATTCCTCGCTTCTTACAGGACAGTACCCACTTTCTCAGGACCATTTATAATACGGGTAGCCTTAGCACAGAAGCTCTCCTTGTTACTACTTTGTCCGTTATTGGGGTGGATTATCATTCCGTTGGTTCTTTCCTACCCTGTTTAGCAACAGTGTACCTCACAGTTGGAGGCCAACGAAGGCATACTGTTAGATGAGGGAAACACTACGTATTATGTCAACTGTAGGGGACGTTTCGCAGTCCAGTGCGGGGGACCAGTACCGGGCCATTTTTGATGACTTGGTTGGTCAGGTCCAACCCAGGGACTATTCGTTGGGGCCGAAAGTGTGGCGTGTGGTTCATAGCAGGTCACTCGATTACAGCCGACGAGACCTGCTGTGGCGTATCGCACACGACGCCATCGTAACTAATCTCAAGCGCCTTCGGTGGCGTGTTGGACATGGCATTTGCCCCCGCAGTGGCTGCACTAAGTGGGAGAGTGTGAACCATGTGTTTTGGCAGTGTGGCTGTGTGGCCCTCCTTTGGGAGTGGTTTCAAGTGCTGGCTGATCGCCTCACGTTTTGCAACACCTGGGCGGTCAGCCAGAACTATGCTTTGTATGGTCTATCACCCCCGCCATACAATACAAGTGTTCGCGGGATATTCACCTTTGTTTCGGCCCCCATAAAGTTGACCATATGAAAACATCGATGTAATATTGTATTTAGGGAAGAGGGGAGGCCTGTGGACGTCGTCCTTGCGTCGCTGAGGACAGAGAATAAGCTTAGGGTTGAGGCAGACTTCGTTCGTTTGCCAGGGATGACGTTCTGCAGGCAGTGGGGTCCACTTGTTTCGGTGAGGGCGGGCCGGGTGACGGTTAGCTTGTAAATATTGTTTGTATCCAATAGCTTTTCCTTTGGAAATATTCCTGTGTGGTGGATGGGCTGGGAGTGTTCTTACATATTAGCCACAGAAATTTTCGTCTTGCCAGCTTAATGTAAAACAATTTGTAAATAGTTGTAAATAGTTCATAGATGCGTTTTTGCCGGTCCGGTTTTGGATCTTTTTGTTTGACAAGTGTCCGTTTCTATGCACTTAAAAAAGCACACTGTTTATTTCTGTGTCTGCAAGAGCTGATGGGTTCTTTTCTTTTGTTTAAAGTGGCTAAGGAAGGTTTGAGTATGATGAAGAACTTTTCTTCTAAACAGAGGTTGCAGGATTTTGATGATGTGGAGTATGCCCGAGCTTTGCTTATAAGCTTCCATTTAACGGAGTGTTCTACATTTGAATCCTTTAATTTCCAGATGTATTCACTGAGTGAGGTTGCGTTTCTCTTGTCTTTGTGTTTGAAGCTAGACTTGTGGGGGTTGTATCTGGTTTTGAAGGTGTTTTCTGTTAGACCAATTTAAGTTTCTTCCTTGTGATTGTCATGGCGTGTTACAGTGGCTTGGTACACTATGTTGTTGGTGAGGCAGTTGCCTTGCAGTGGACACTGGCTTTGTGTTCTGCAATTGCAGTTATTTTGTTTTGCTGGTTGCAGATTCTGTTTGTTCAGTATGTATTTGTTGTGCGCTGATATTATTTGGTCCATGTTTGCCATGCAGCTGTAACTCAGTTTTACCGTGTTTCTGTTGAGTAGAATATGTAGTTTATGTCCAGGCGGGAAGCAGCTGTCTAAAAGGTTGAAGAACTTCTTGCCAATGTTGGTGGTGACATTGTCACTGAACGGTGGGTTGAACCAGGTTACGTTTCTGGCACGTCTTCGTTTTGTGACCTTGTTTTGTTGACTGGTGTTAAGGGGTTGGGTTCTGTACTTTAGATTATACCCATAGCCACTTTTGTGCAGTGCGTCCTGGTTTATGGGTGCTGAGGTGTTGAAAGTGTTTTCGTCTGATGAGATGTTAGATAGTCTCCTGTTGATGCTTTCTGGGATGTTCTTTATGATGAGTGGAGCGTGGTTGCTCTGTTTGTGCACATAGAGAGGGATGTTGTTGGGTTTCATGTATGGTTTGTGTGTGCTTGTGCGGAGATCGAGAGTTACGTCCGAAAAGTTTACTATTTTTTTGTTTGCGTCAATTTCTATTTTTAGCTTGTTGGTTGCGAATATGTTGCATAATTCTTTCTTTATGTTCTCTGTTTGCCTGGATGTTGCTTTGCAAACTGCCAAACCGTCGTCTCTGTACAGACCAACATTCCTGTTAATGTGCTGAAGTTGTGATAGTAGGTATAGTCCTACTAGTTCACAAGTTTCAGCACCTTCTAAACTGCCCATGGTGACATTGAATAAAGATTCGGTACACTTGCAGCATGGTATTTCGGCGTTAAACAACATAGTTTTCTTTGTGTAAAAGATCACATGTTTTTCAAATGTTGATATGTCTGGGTAGTTTGATGCAAAATCCAGAACCTTGTTGATGAGGTCAGCACTTATTGAGGGGTAAAACTCACAGATGTCAAATGCAATAAACGATTGTTGATGTTTGTTGCGTATTTCCCTAAACCAATCTATTACCTCACTTGTGTTCTTCCATTGATTAAAACCTGTAGATTGTTTGATTTTTGAGTTTATTCTTTCTAGTATTTGCTTGCTGATCTTCCCTATTTCTGATTTTGATGGGTTGATTAGTCTGCAGGTGGGTTTGTTGTTGAAGTTCGGTTTGTGGTCCTTTAGTGTAATAAGCGCTTGTTTTTTACATGTTGTGTCAACTCTGTCACTGATTTCGAGTTTTGAAGCGATAGTTTTGTCAGTTGTAGTAATTCCTTGGCGTGTGCTGGGCGGTGCTTTCTTGTATGCTTTGTTAACGTTTTGTTGTACCAGTTTGTTGTACTGTTCAGGTTGTAGCTTGTAAAAGTTTTTGGTTTTGTCAGATGCAACTTATACTGTCGTGTCCGTTTTGATTTTGTTCATGTCTGTTTGTGACTATGTTTGGAATGGCTTGTGGTTGTTGTTAAATTTAATATTCTGTATCAGGCTTATCATGCCATCCTCGAACTCTTTCAGTTCGGGTATCTGGGGTGGAGCCTTTGGAATGCTGCTCATGGATTCCTACCAGAGGCTCCAAAGCTAGTTCTAAGACTCCTTATCTAAGCGTTTCCCTGATCCCTCGTTCTTTACAGCTTTAAGTTATTTATTCCCATTCTTCACTTTTCGATTTGAAGCTCCCGCTGACTGTTTTTTTTTCTTTACGTATTTTGGTAGTATGGGACAAGTGACAGGAGACACTACTACTTTCAATTTCTGGACCTTGTTACTTTTCATTAACTTACACTACTCTAGAACATGGTCCCTTAATTGGAAAACAATTCTACATTTCAAACGTCAATTGCCAAATACATGAAGTCGACGTTCATATATGTGGTTTTAAATAAGTTACCTCCAAAGTACCCATGGGTGTGGATTGTTAGAGGTTTTAAAATGACTTAGAGCCCATAATTTTACTTTGGTTACTTCTCACATTCAAATTTGATAAAACTGCATGGAGTGGCTGACAACTTTTCACGGAGTGGCTGCACTAAATTCACCTGCGACACCAACTCCTTCCCTTTAGATAGTAAATTGTGTTTCTTGTTACATTTTCAAACGTATTACGCACATTTCACAAAAATACCCCGTGAACCACATAAGTTGGCAGCACAGCGTATTTCATTTAACTTACTATTTCATTTACTTTCTTCCATTTCATATCCAGCAGAATTCGAAATTCCAGTGTTAGACACTTAGCTAATGTTATCCCAATGCCTGACACTCGGGTAGTAAGGATCATGTATCATGCTACTACTTTCGGTACTTGTCTTTCTAGCCTCACATAGTCTCGAAAACTTTGATCGATGACATTACTTAAATGACATAATATCACTAACGTTTAATATCTACCAGGACTTCTGCAACGATCAGTAGTGATTTGCACGGATGTAAAATCGTTCCTACCCACTACGGTGTGACTGTCGAAAAATCGCTAATTCAGTCGGCCAGGCATGTCATGCCCTCCATTCCCATATCTTCTTGCCCTGTGTCCATCCCCTGCTTGAACTCTCACATATATACTTATCCACCGTCAGTGGCGCACCCAAGAGGGGCTCAAGGTGCTTCAGCTCCCAAGAGTCGTCAGTGTTTTTTTATTAGATGAAAATGTATTAAAGCTACAGTTTTCAACAGAGGTCAGGGGGCCACGGGCCAATTTGTTCTTTTCTAGAAAGTAAGAAACTAACAATCAGAAAATGTACATAGGACGGAGGTGGACATAATTTAAAAATCTTCCAAAAATGTTAAGGAGAAGGGTTTTTCTATCCGAAAAATACTGACAATACCATTTTTAGGAGCTTACTTGCAGAGCATGGAAAGGGCGATTTCCGGCGATCTAGGGGGTACTTTTATCCCAAAAATTTTCTGGTACTGCGCCAACTCATGGTAGTGTTCCGCTTAGATAGTCTTTCCACAGTTCTCAGCCCCCCTTGTCCAAAATTCTGTGTACGCCAATGTCCACCATCACTCTATACTAAACGTATTATTCAAAGTAGCCACTGACCAAGCATCCCGGAAAATAGGTCACATACTTCCCGTAGCTAGCACACCCTCAATAAATCTTCCATTGACTTAAACACTAAATTGAAAAAGTAAAGTGTCCTCTAAAGCCTTGTAGAGTTTTGGCCAGATACAAGTTTCAAAGATGACAAACTGCAATTTTAATGCCAGTTTCAATTGTCCATACCAAGACTGTAAAGGTTTTTCTACGGGAGCCCAAATTAAGCTTTATTTACCCGAGCCATTTTACTAACTCAGAGCCTGATATGCAACAGCCACTTTCTAAGCCCATAATTTCACAAAAATGGATTCAAGTGATTCTACTTTGGCGTCAGTACCCGTCTCGACTTGAACCAATTTGTTGGAAACTGGGACCTTAAACCTCATCTAGCCTACTGACTAACTAACTACCTAACTAACTTCTTATGATATTGACAGAAGACCCCATACTATTTGCTAACATATCAAAAAGTCGCTTCCGCAGTCATAATGTGCCGAGGTTCTGACTGTGATTTTCTGACTGCCAAACACCGGATTATCATGAAGCTTGGAACCCCCTCTCCGTACGGTCGTGACGTCAGGATGGGACCGTATATAACTAATCGGTCTCCACAAGGCAGTTTTCTCTCTGCGTTTCGTTTTTAACTGGTTTGGACGTGTGCAAGTTTAGTTTGTGTTTTCCATACTTCTATACCATTGTTGGTTAGTTGCATTTTATACCTTGATGAGGGGTTCATAACCGAAACGTCGTAGAATTTTCGACTAACATATAAGCACGTATTACTACTTTTATTAACCAACACATTTCTATAGTGCTTAGCACATCGACCTTATTTTGTTCAAGCTTTTTATTTCTGTTCTCTTCGATTTTTAGTCCTTCTCGAAAGATTAACATAGCATTTTTACGCAAGAATTGGTTATGACCTTACAAAGATCAAACTTACTTTCGTAACGCAAAAAAAGAACATCAGACAAATTACCTGTTGTCGTAGGGTACCATCCCTCTCTCCTGCCGCTTTTTCAAAGACTTAAAGAAAACCGGGGCAAATCAGGCTGTGAACCCCTAGTGATTGTCTGTAAACACACACGCAGTATCAGGTCTATGTTAGTCCGGACTTTCCTCCCCACTTGTAATTGTGAGTGTGAGTAATTGTGAGTGGCAACGTCATCTAGAGAGAGATATATAAGGCACCTTCTTCAAACTATTAGATAAGTACTTCCCCCAGGGAACAGACTCTACAAAATAGGTAACAGAAATTGCCTCAAGGTCAGCTGTAGTTGTTTGAGATATAGTGGGTCTATTATAAAGTAACGTAATGCTGTTTTTCAAGCTTTTCGGTTTTTGACCTCTGATGACCACAAATGACCTCTGATCTCCACTCAAAACACTATCGTTTTTCTGTTAATATAGCAAGCTTGGAGATTGTACACCATTGCTATCTGGAGATATCGTGTATACAAGCACTTTTTCAGAAATTCGTATATTCATTTCCGGTGACCTCAGATAACCCTTGGACTTCACCACAATCGATAGGGTTTTCCTTACTCTAACGCATTTGCTTGTCAAGTATGAAAAGAATCCATACTTACTACCAAGAGAATCTGCTTACAAGGTTTTCTGTTTGTGACCTCTCGTGACCTCACATGACCTGTAACCGCCACCGAAAACAAAAAGCATCTTCCTCTTATCTTGATAATTCCAAATCCTAAGTATGAAAGTTATCCGCTACTGCTTTCTTGAGATATCGTGTTTATAAGAAAGAGTTACAAACACACATACATACATACATGCATACAAACATGCATGCATGCATACATACATACATATATACATACATACATATATACATACACACAGACATACATACATACATACATACGTACGTACGTACGTACGTACGTACGTACGTACATACATACATACATCCATACATACATACATACATACATACATACATACATATATATATATACATACATAAAGAGTCTGCCTTGTGTGATGCACAGATTCCCTTGCCTTTCTTTTACCTGCACCCTGTTCTGCGAAATGAATGTTGACAACGAAGCAAACCCCCTCCAAAAATGGAACCGTTTCGAAGTTACACTGCTTAAGCTCACTGGCTATTGTTAACATAGTTTTCCATTAATATGGCTTCATTGTGTTCTAAGCAGTTCTATTTTCAGTTTTCGTGTTCTGTTACTAATCAGACTTGGCATGTAGCGTTTTGATATTGAGAGGAAGGACCTTAATTGCATGTTGTGGTGGAGAACATTTGTCTTTTAAGATCACCAACGGATTAAAATCTGGCAAAGCATTTCCTTTCAGCAAGAAATTCCCTAAGCATTTGGAGTTTCTGTTTGTATTTGATGAGGTGTGTAATTGCTATGGCGAAACGTCTATGCAATGGTACTTCCTGTAAAAAGAAAAAAAGAGGGCGCATATTAAAATTACGTTGGCAAACTAAATCTTTACACAAAGGTCTTTCTGTGTGGTCATTTCCACAGTTTTATCGAAGTGCAGTGTGTGATACTTATCACATCGTAGATCTTTTATGTCGTGCTTGGTAACACAGACGCCTGATCATTACTGATAGATCGAAGTCCAGTTTGTTAGATAATGATCTGTTTTACTTGTAAATGATCCAAGATATTTTCGTATGTGGAGATGCATCCGAAGAACAAGCTCACAATACTACCATTACATAGGATCAAGTGTAGACAGAACGATAGAAATGTTGTAGTGTTTTACTTAAGGGCATTGAACTTTGTGCTTAATATGTGTACATATCAAATACAGCAATTTGTTCAGACAAACAAAGATTGAGGATACCTTCATTCTCTTACAAATAAAACAAGCGAAACAAAATTGCTCCAAAATTGACAGTGCCTTGTAATGTATGTTATAAGTTAAAGATGTTTATGGTTATGTCTAGAAAAGTCTGACGCAATGTTTATAATTTGTACATTCCAAAGTGGAACTTTTTTCATCCATCAATTATGAATCTGCCACCAAGTTAACCAAAGACAGCAACGCAGGATACTTGAGAGTACAGGTTGACAACTGGTGTTAACTTACAGAGTTACTTCTCTGTAATATAATAACTATTGGTGAACATTAACATGCACGCTCAGGATGACAAGCCGTCGTTCACAAATTTCAACAGTAGGGTTCATCTATTGAATCTTTATCAACATTTCCATTGTAGCGTAACTGGTAAAACCTATCACTGTTTCACCTCCAGCGTGCTAACACAGCCGCCTGATAATATTTTTAAAATAACGAGATCCAGTTTGTTCGTCTAAGGGTCTGTTTCATTATTCCATGGATCTATAAATTGTTGTAGGGTTTACATACGTCGGAAAATTGTATTAAACCTAAAAAAATTAGGGTTTAGATACGTTGAAAAATTGAATTAAACATATTCTACAATTTCATACAATCCCGTATAGAAAGATGTGTTTAATGTACACTCTTAAAAATGTTGGGTAAAATATTGCCCAACAAGTGCCCAACGTTGGTGCTATAGTTCACCGCACCAACATTGGGCAAAAAATACCAATTATTGTTGGGCACTTTTTCTAACCAGCAGTTGGGTAGGCTATTTGACCAATAAAATGGTACATTTTTACCCAACAAGAAGAGCACTTATTACCCAACGAATTTTGATACACAACCGTTGGGCAGGGATTTTGGTTGGGCGTTAATGGAGGATACGACTTTCTCTGGGATGCTTGTACTGGCAAAACTCAGCAGTCATTGGTGAATTATCTGATGATAATTTAATGGAAGCATTTGGAAATTAGAAGCAGTAAACACATCTTTTTAAATAAGAACAAATATAAAGTTTGATACAGTTGAATCTACCTTCTTTTATTTCAAACATATTTTGATGAAAAATAAAAAGAATTGAAAGTATGGTTACTGTTGGCAAACAAAATACAAACATGTTATCTTGCTTACTGAAAAACTCAATCATGATGAATGCTAACTTAAAAGTTGCATAGAAACATGACAGGATGTACTTTAAAGGTTTTCTAATTTGTGGTATTGCTGGGCATGCAAATACAGGCTTTTTTCTCCCAAATCTCTGCAAGTTTAAAGGAAGAAAGAAAGCACTAACGTTTCAAACCCTAACCTTTCAAAATTTATGTGGATTCGTAAGGTCAAAATAAAGGCAAGTTGTGCATCTTTCTGAGTAATTGCATTGAGTGTCTGTAACCTTTAACCACAAAGAAGGAAGAAAAAATGTGAAAAAGCTTCCAATAGTATAGAGATTAATGGAAAATGATCATCCTGTCTATTACAAAAT